>JAODUH010000656.1:0-13459 GCA_027564835.1 Typhlichthys subterraneus | reverse complement strand
GAGGGGAGAGGAGAGGAGTGGAGAGGAGAGGAGAGGAGAGGAGGGGAG
Organism: Typhlichthys subterraneus; assembly: GCA_027564835.1. Taxonomy (NCBI): domain Eukaryota; kingdom Metazoa; phylum Chordata; class Actinopteri; order Percopsiformes; family Amblyopsidae; genus Typhlichthys; species Typhlichthys subterraneus. Next base: position 13,411 of record JAODUH010000656.1, on the reverse strand, counting down.
GGGAGGGGAGGGGAGAGGAGGCCAGCCAAGTAAGCACTTTCTTGTCCATTTCTCATCAGGCAGGCTAAATAAGGCCAGTCCCTCTCTCTCTCCCTCTCTGTCTCTCTCCCTCGCCCATTCCTGACACAGCCCCTCCCATCTCATTTGGGAGAGGGGGGGGGGGGGTGGATTGTGGGGGCGTCCTCTCATCAGCATGTTACCGCTTTATACATCCTTCACCGTGACGACAGGGACATGACAGCGCACGTCAGGGTAACTGTTACCAGGGCGCCAACAGCCTTTCCTCTTTGAGCTCGTTACACCAAACACTCAACGTAACTTAATTAAATCAATTACACGACCGAAGCAAGACTTTTTGTGTTGTTGTGACTTGTGATCGTTTGCTTTGTGATTCTCTACCTTTTAATGACGTCAGCCTGCCTTAAAAGCCCCCCCCCCCCTCCCCCTTTATTTGAGATGGAAGTAGCGAGCAGCCTCACACATAGACATGCATTGTGAAGCAAAGCGTACAGTAGTGCTACGGCTTTGCTGGTACGAGCGGTGTTCACCACTGTGTTTATTATGTTCACGGAGCCAGGGCTGTGTGGAAGTATCACGTTATTTTTTTTAACACGCACAGAGAACGGTAAGATAACGAAATGCCAGGAGATATTTGTTGTTGAATTAGCTTGCAATAGCTGACTCTACCTTTACGGGGGTGTGGTTTGTTTCCATGTGATATGTGGGCCTATACGGCCCTTTGAGACTGTAATGTGATTAAGGGCTATAAATAAACTGACTTGACTATTGTAAATGATTTATATTCTGAGGTTTTCCTTTCCTTGCCTGGATTCCATTAATTAAAGCTTCTTAATTATAGTTCTGCTTACTGCATGCATGTTCCTACCTTCACACCCGTCAACCATTACACTGTGAGGTCATACGTCTGCGTGATACACGAGGATACATGAGCAGAGCCTGAGCAGAAGCACTTGTGGAGTTCGCCTCAGTGAAAGCATCATCTTGTTGACAGAAAATACAGTACTGTCACGGAGCGGATCGGACTAGCGTTCCGCTCCAGCGGAGCTGCTCGCTTCAGCTGCCACGGCTCCATCTCACAATGTTTCAATGGTTAAACAGTTATGAGTTAAGATAAGAAACACTTCATTTTAAAGCGCTCCAGGGATTTTATTGTGCACGGTTAACATTTAATGTCTAAGTGACCAAGTCCTCCCTCCGTCCAGTGAAACCTTTAGCAGAACATGGGAGTGATGGTAAATAAACTGGCCCAAAAGAAGCACAAGGTTTATACGATTTGTATTATATGTAATACAAATCTGCTTTGAACATTGGCATGCTAAAATAATACATAAAAGAAGAAGAAGAACAATACATATACTGTATAAACATACCGTATATAACATATACTAGCGATGCCAATAAAATGTCTATTTTAGGACTTAGATGCATTTATAAAGCTGCTGCTGATAGTGTGGCCTGGGTAGGTTAGACATGGCTGATGCTTGACATTAGAGCTATGCATGTACATTTATTCAATTGGATCAGCCCCATGGATCGCTTACAACTGTCCAATTGTTACTGATCCAGCCATTTAAGTCAGTATCGGACCGATTTCCAATCTCAGTATCGTATCGGTGCCATCCCAAATAAAATCCTATGATCATATATGGCAACATTGCTTCCTTTGAGTTTCCTCTACAAAAGTCTTGCTTTTTTATGTCTGATCCGTGGGTGGGGGGGGGGGGGGGGGTTGTTGTTTTGTTGACTCTGGGAACCCCAAACCAGATACATCTGGGGTTTAGCAAACAATACAATACAATCCCAGCCATGGCAATGTAGCTCTAGTGTGTGTGTGTGGGGGGCCGGGAGTCAATTAAGTAATTCAAGAGTAATTTCTCCTGAATTACTTAATTGCCCCCCCTTCTCATCCTGTCTCCCAGGTAACAGCGGGGATAACAGGCGGGGCATTGAGACATGCCTTGCTCAGCGGCTTCTCAACCATCCAGAGCCAGCTCCCTGTGACCACTAAACATCGCCGCAAGATTCAGGCTGCAGACTTGGCAGCGTAGCCGGGGAAGAGAGGCTGCCAGCAACGCCCACGGACAGCAGCGCACGCACACACACACGCAAGCACACACACACACATGCAGGCAGGCTTGTACGTACATACAGGCACGCACACAGGCATACATACACTCACACACACACACATACACAAGCACACACACACACACGCATGCACGCACGCAAGCAGGCACACACACACACGCGCGCACGCAGGCAGGCTTGCACACACATACAGGCACACGCACGCACACACGTAGGCAGGCACACACACAAGCACAGCTCCCACTAAATGCACACAGGGACCATATCTCCTGAAGGGTGCGGGGACAGATGATGCTATTAACAGGTTTAGCTGCTCTCCAGAACGCTTGCTAATGTTGAGCTCAAAACAAACTCCTTCAGAAGCTCCACCCTCACACATTGAAACGCATTGCGTAATACTAAGGCTTTGTTGTTGTGAGCAGTGTTCACCACTTTGTTTGTGTTCCTATTTACAGAGCCAGGGCTGTGTAGAAGTACAAGGTTATATGTTTCAGTGAACGGTAAGTTAGTGGAATGCTGAATTTGACAAAAAGTGTATTAGCTTACATTTAGCTTGCGATAGCTGACTGTACCTTTAAGCGAGTGCATCATATGTTTCTGAGCCATTTTTAGCCTCTATATGTTAATCCAACAACTGCTACGATATCTTCTTGTGTGTTGTTCTCGTTTAGAGTTCACGCCGCGTTCAGGAAGCTCCTAATTGAGAGCAGTCACACGGCTAATGGCCTCATGAGTGTGTCTTGCCTGGAAGAGGGTTGCCGACGTCTGCTGCGGGGTGGTCGGCTTGACAACAGGCTTTTAAAAGACGATGGGTGCAAGCGTTGTCCTCACATGCTGCAAATAACTTTAGAGTAAAAGTGTGGTCGCTATTGTGGTCCTCTTTGTCCCATTCAGCAGTCAATACTTCAGCAGTGTCTTATAGGCTTATAAGGAAAGTGAGAGCGTCAGTGTCTCGGGAGCCTGAGCTTGTGAAGTGACTCGGCAGAATAAATTCACCCTCTACCTCGTAGGGAGTTGTTTAGACTTCACACAGCAAGGAAACAGCCTGCGCTAACTTGTGCAAACCTAAGCTGAGGGTACATTTGTTGTTATTGTAAAGGCCCATAGTTATTTTAGACCTGAAAAAAAATTATATGCCTTTAAAGGAACTGTCAAACACACTGTTGGGTACGACGAAATAACGTGATGTAACGACGGTAAAGTTCCTAGTTCATCTGACTACTCACTCATCCCATCAGAGCTCCCATTAGACCCGACCGCGTTTTTCTTTTGATCACAGAGATATTCACAATTCCCAGCAAGCAGCAGAGACTCACGCATAAGTAAAAGCCTAGATGTGTCGGATACTGACATCCAGAGTGTCCAAAACCGCCCTGACATCTCTGACACAGTCATTTCACCCGGCAGCTATTGCTCTGAACATTTTTAAAATAAAAGGGAAGCTTGTTTTGGAAAACCCCCCGCAAATAACTCTCCAACTGAGGGGGAAAATGTATTCCCTTTTGAGGCATGATTGCTCGGGAGGACGAATGATCAAGCACAGCGTGACACGGCACAGTGGATTACAAATGGCTCATGCAGGGCTGAATTGCCCACGTCGACGTGTTCTGGCTTCTCAGCAGCTGGCGGGATCCAGACCCACAATGCACTTGGTGAACGTGCTCCATTGGGTATTGTTTATCGTCGTTGCCTCCCATTGGGCCTAGACCTAATTACATGATTTTTTGCTACAACTGTTTTGAGCGCTTCATCTAGCACTACCACCATTTGAAAGCGCATGCTTGAACTTCAAAGTCAGGGCACTTGGCCTGACGTTGGACTTCCGCAAATACAGTCACCCTGATCAGTCTGCGAAAACGCTCAAACGATCAGGGTTTCCAGACTATAATCTCAATGAATTGAACTAAATAGTCGGGGGTAGAGTCAGGCTAGGCGGGTTCCGTGCCATTTGGCATCTCGTTTGCAAACCCGTTCCGAGCCAAACAGCATGGGTGAGGTGTGTGTGTGTGTGGGATCTCGCCAACCCTACGACGCTAAACAATTTCATCATCGCAACGATGACGAAAGGTGAAGCCCTTCCTGGTGTCAGCAGACGGGCAGGCTTTGAAGAATCACAGATCCTGGATAAACGGTGATCACCATGCTGCTTCTTTCTCCCTGTAACCGGGGACATTTTAGTCATCGTTAATATCACACTTGGCTGTGAGGGAATATGATAAAGATGGAATGAATCCTTTATTTTGTGCTCGTTCACAACCCCAGGAACTGTTTCAAAAACGCGTTAACGCTCCAGCCTTTACCTAATAACGCCCACGCACACACACGCACGTGCACGTGCACGCTTACTGAGCTGCACTGTGCCGCAGGGAAGGTTCCGCCACTGAAGAAAACAACAAGTGCTGAAGATCGATACGTGTTGGTCCAGGCAGAAGGTCAGCTTTTAAAGCAGACTTGCTTAATCAACAGTATGGAGGTTGGCCATGAATCAGTCTATCAAACCCCCCCTACCCCATCTCCCCCTGCCCTTACCCCCTTTCCTTCTCCTTCCAACGCGTCATTTTTCACCACCAGAGTTCAGGGCCAACGTTTTTTTATTTTCTTCACTCGTCCGAGCTTTTGGGAAGTACTCAGACAGGACGGAAGGGATCAATGGGGGCTACGGCCTTTTGTAAATGTGTTGCTATCGATTTCCGTGGTGGTGGTGGGGGCTACGGGAGTTTGAAAGCCCCCCCCCCCCTTCCATCTCCCCCAGGGTCCGGTGTCGGCTACAGAGCTGCGGGGACGGCCGAGCCAGATTAGTGACAGCCGCAAACTGAAGTAGATCTAATTTCCAGTCAATTTGGAAAATGTCAAAACGACTTCAACATTTCCTTTTTACAGCATCATCTCTCTCTCACCTCACCTCACGCACACACATGCACACACACACACGCGCAGACACACACACGCGCACGCAGTCTCAAAACGTCACCATAAAGTTGGAGTCTTTTTTTCCCAGGCCGCTTGCTCGCTCTCTCGCTCGCTCGCACAGTCAAAACAGTTCATTACCTAATGCCCGCTTGGGCTTTTAGGCTTATTACTGTATAGGAGGAATGGGCACGGAAAGCTCTCTTTAATTACTGGGGCTCCTAACGGCACCGACGGCTCTTGCTTCTCAGCGGTGGCTTCCCTACAGTGCCTTGGTGAGACTAACCACACTGTTCTTGTGAATTCTCCCACCGTCCCGGCCAACATAACCCCCCCCCACACACACACACACACCCCTCCTCTAGGCATGGCTGAAGCAATATTCCCCGTGACACAGTACAGTATGGGGGCGGTCTGGGAAGCCCAGTGGGTGCTGTGGTATGGGATGGCGGGGGGGGAGGAGAGAGTCAGAAGATTGTTTTTAATCTAGCATGCATATGTTTACACCGGAGTAGTTGTTTAAGGTGGTGTCAGGCGTGCACACACACACACATTGGACACGCATTGCCGAGGCTGGGATAGTGTTGTTGTGTGGTGCGGTCTGCACCACTTTGTTTACACATATAAAAACTACATCTAACTTAGTGTGATAATCTTGTTTTTAGATTTAAAATCTAGTTAGACTTGTTTCTAAATATAAATGGCTTATCTAGCGACTTTAGTTAAATCTGCACTTACTTTAAGAAATCTTATTTTAAGTGAATTTCACTTACTGCACTGGTAGACAAATGTGCTTGTTTTAAGCATAAGCAAGCTCATAACTAATATATTTGCACTTTTTGCAGTGTACCTTCCCATTTGCCGAGCCAGGGCTGCGTAGGTATCTGCTGAATTTGACCAAAAAAGTATATTAGCTTTCAATCGCTGACCTGTAATTCATTGGTGTCGTGTTGACAATATTAGCTCCCTCATAAATGCTACAGTAGGTCCACATAGTGGTATTTGGCATGGCATTATGCTACATTAATATGCGCTATGACAAGCACAGCCCTTTGGCTGAGATCAAGGACTTTATGAATAAATCCCAACACGCAGTTGTGCTCAGTATTGGCCAAGCGTCCTCCCCAGCTTTTAATCAGACACTCCTTTGATTCGTTGCGTAGTCGAGGGCGGTGCATTTAGGGGGTCCACCTTGACGACGCAGGCGTGGATTTCAAATAGACCTTCGTGACTCACGACTTGGCTGGCTTTGACTCGCAGATGGGTAATAACAGAGGTGTTAGACACCAGGGGGAAGCCACAGTGAAGCCAGAGGAACGCAAGGGAAATGTCCGGTCGCCTCGTCTGTGAAATGGAAATGCAAATGGTGTTGTGCTGTGTGCGGGAGTGAACTGGCAGGGCAGAACATTCAATTCAGTCTTCTATTACAGCCGAGACAGAGCCGTGTGTTTTGTCCAATAGGACGAGTGTAGACAGACTGGGGAAAACAGGTTTATTACGCTTGCTTATGTGTGCTCCTTTGCTTCTTCTTCATGTTTCAGTGAACTCAGAATGAAAATATAAACTTGGATTCAATTTGGATCGAATTGATCCGAACTCTCTTATTAATCATTAATTCACAACATACTGCAGTATAGATCATGGCATGATATTTTCGTCATCATTCCTTCCCCCACACTCCCAAACAAAGCCATGTGGGGGTCGGCTTCACAGACATGGATTAGAGGTATAGTCTACGACTGTAAAATAATTGTATACTAATAGACTTTTTTGTCAAATTCAGCAAAATGTCTCCTCGCATTCCGATAGCTGCCCAATAATCATGGACTTGAATAGGCGCACGTAGTGCCACAAACCGCACACAACAATAAGATTGTTGCCTTCGCAATGAGTTTCAATGTGCGTGTGTGTGTATGTGTGGGGGGGGAGCTTCTTAGGGAGTTTGTTTTGATTTGAGCTCGAAGTTAGCGAGCATTCTATAGCGAGAATGACTAACCCTGCCTTCAAGGCTAGTCCAAGACTGAATCGATGAAAATCCCCATTGAAAAACGTTATTAGAAGGACTAGGTTTTAATCCATGTGTGTGAAACCGACCCATGAGGCATGTAAACATCATAACATACACAGGTGATACATGAATTGGAAGGAGAAGCATCTCAGCTGTCAATCTATCAAACGCCACCAAATGAAGCAATATTCCAAAGAATAAACAAGCAAATACTGAACCCAGTACTGTATTTTAGAACTGTGGCCACACACAAACGAACCGTGTGGTTACAAACAAATAACACTGAATGGTTTAAATGACTATATATTACTTTCCGGGACTTTCTCAGCAACTCAGAGATTATTGTGCATGTCCCTGTGAGCACACCCATCAGGCTTTAGCCACCGTTTGTCTTGATTGCATTGCATCTTCGGTTGTGAACGGCACTGTATTTGCAATTTGATGGGGCGATGTATTCACTAATCACGTTTTAGACGCAAAGGGCCTTATTAAAAATGGGAGACAGGGTTTGAAAGACATCCTCTTGTGACAAAAATCACCTAATTTTGAATCTCGACAGTTCTTCAGAAGGCAATGAATAATTTTTCCATCTAGTCACATTCACAGTGAAAATGAATCTCAGGTGTTCAGGAGGACATTTTGAAAAGTTTTTCCTGGATGAGCTGGTAGGAATCAGTTGCTATTTATTTTGTTTTCTTGATTTTAATCTTCCAGAGGTGACTATTATTACTACAATATCAAGGAAGAGAGGATTCAGTGAATGCAAACATGAGGTGAGATAAGATTCTCAGAAAGCCACCTGTGCAATTATTTACAGTCCAGATATTTGTAAATTATATAACCCCTGCAGTACCTGTTGCAAAAGACAGGTACTTCCCCCCTACCTAATGCTACTAGTACTGTAAACCTACCTGCTGTTAAATACTAGTACTGTAACCCTACCTGCTGCTAAATACTTGTACTGTAACCCTACCTGCTGTTAAATACTAGTACTGTAACCCTACCTGCTGCTAAATACTTGTACTGTAACACTACCTGCTGTTAAATACTAGTACTGTAAACCTACCTGCTGTTAAATACTAGTACTGTAACTCTAACCTACATACTAGCAGGGCGTGCTAAAAAATTAAACTGCATATTCCACAAACACAAATTTTAACATACTTTATAGTGTGTGCGTGTGTGCGTGCAGAAAACAAACAAGAGTGAACAGAATCAACTAAAGCCATAAGCCACAGCTCAACACTGTATGGTGTGTTGGCATGACAGCAAACACCAGAGGAGTCATTATAATGAATTTCTGTTGCCTGCCTGCCTCCATCTCAGAACTGGAATAAACCCTGGGTGGAGATGTAAATACGGGTGTGTGTGTGTGCTGGTAGAAAACTCCTTAATACAGTGTCTCTCTCTCTCTGTGTGTGTGTGTGTGTGTGTCCACACTGGCAGGTAAATATATATATATATATATAAAATAAGCATATAAATCTAGAGCGATATTCTCTCTATCGCTGTTGCCTCCGTTGAGTCTGACACACACACACACACGTTATCCGCGAAGAGAAATCCATTTATTGTCTAAAATAATGAGTTTGAAGCAGTTTGAAGTAGATAGTTAATATAGATAGTTAATATTCAAGGCATAGAAAAATGTTTTATTTGAGATAATACCTTAATTACAACAACCTTCTACTTCTGAAATAGGCTTTGCATGAAAAAGATAAATAAATATAGCAAATTCAGCCGTGGCACTCGCATACAGACTCGTATACAAAAATAGCCGACACAACCACATAGATATTTGTACCTTTTCATTTGTGTTATTACAGAGAGTATAAAAATGGTACCGGTTCTAATATGTATGGTATCCAGCCAGCCGCACTTGCTATGAATACATGCATATATATTATATTATTATAAATATTCAAAAGGATTAAGCCAAGGAAATCTCGAGGACTGCAAAAATATATAATGTGAGGTGAGCATTGATAGCTCCGCCCGACTATACTTTCTCAGCTCAATTTATTTAGATTATAGTGAATAAGGTCTGGTCACATCAGGCTAGAGCATTGGAGGTTTAGAGATGAATCTGTTGTACAAGGCTGACTACAGTAAGTAATAAGGCTTTAACAAAGGTGTGGTGATGAGTTGTGCTTTCATGTTTTAATATCCCAATGAAATACTAAAGCATAGATAATACAGTAGGCTACTATTATGTGACACGAAAATGGAAAAAATATATTATTTTCAAGATTTTATGATCTACTAGCTACAGGTGACTCAAAACGTTAATTTCAGGACTGTGTGAGACGCAAACAATATCTAGAACTCCTGAAAAATATTAGTATGTCGTTTGTTTTGTTTTTTTATCTCCTCATTCCTTGTAATAGTGTTTGTTCTATACTGTAGGAACATTTAGCAAACATAGTTCTCCATAGCGACACGACTCTTCAAAAGGTCAAGTAATTTCCTCTACTACATTATCTTACACAAACATGTCATTTGTATGACTAATACAAATAGGTACTGCTAGTAGAGTTCACTAAGAAAAGATCGTTAGAGGGATAATGCAAATCCACCTTATCCAGGGTTATCTTATTTTTATTTTACCCCTGCTTGCATTGTAACATGTAATATATTGTTTCTTTTTCCTATTCTAACTTGTTTCCTATTCTAACTTTGTTATTTCACTGAAGCATCTATGTGATCACTTTACTGTAAAGTATTTTGAGCTGCAGTTCTTGAAAGGTGCTATACAGTTTATTATTATTAAAGGTCAGTTATTCTCGAGAACGCTCGATAACTTCGAAACAAAACAATATCCCTCTGGAGCGCTGCCTCACGCATTGAAAAGCATTGTGAAGCAAAGAGTAGTACTACAGCTGTGCAGATGGGAGCGGTGTTCGCCACTTTGTTTATGTTCCTATTTATGGAGCCAGGGCTGTGTAGAAGTACCAGATCATGTTTTCAACTAGAGAAATGCGAGGAGATATTTGGTGAATTTGACAAAAGGTGTACTAGATTACAATTCGCTTGCAATAGCTGACTACAGTACACCTTTAATAATAATGTCTTAATATTTTATGGAACCATGAGTGGCTCTCCCCACTCAGTGATCTGTATCACCACGGCGACAGCTTGTGAATGTGCAGTTGTGCACATACTGTACATGCATGTGCCCAAGCACTGGGCCCACGCATGTGTGTGTGTGTGTGTGTGTGTGCTATTTTCACAATGTGTGTGCAATATGTATACAGAAAATGATATACGAATATAGAGGATTGTGTGTGTGCATGTATGTGTATGCAGCCATACTTAAGCATGATAGCCCTCTCTGCTGTCAATCTGCCTTGGATCCTGTTGTCCCACTCCAAGAACCCCCCCCCACCCCCACCCCCCCCTTCTTAAGCTTGCTGACTGAGTCCGAAGCGTTTAGCTGACTCAATGCTTCAGACCCAGTCTCTCTCTCTCTCTCTCTCCTTCCATCCATCTCTCCCTCACTCTCCCTCTCCTTCCATCCATCTCTCCCTCTCTCTCTCCCTCCCTCTCTCCCTCCCTCTCTCTCCCTCTCCCTCCCTCCTTTCTGTTAATGCCTGACCAAGGGAAAAGAACACATAAAGAGTGAAAGATTGCCCGGGTGTGAGTCATGTTTCCACGGCTGAGACGTTTAAATGTCCTGACACACGATGGCGCTTCCCAGTTTTCATCTTGGACGGGATCCCGTTTCTAACTCAGCATTATGTTTGGTTTACTCTGTCGCTAAGCGCCGGACCAAATCATCTCCATGGCAACGACGTTCAGCTATGACTCATGCGCTTCCGAAGTTCTTCGTAGCAAGTATCGTACATGCTAACTGCGTGCAAACTGCTGCATCCGGTGCTCTCAGATGTCTAGCTAGCACAAACACCGCTAATCATTTTCTTGAAATGATTTTGTAAAGTCAGTTTTGTTCTAGGTGGAAATAAATGGGAACAATTATAAGATCTTAGGACGGCAGGTCTAAGACTAAACTGCTTCTTGTAGTAAGGGCCTGTCGCCATAGTAACTTCCTGACACATAAACCGCATCACTTCCTGTTCGACAGTGTACCGCCAGAGAGATTTAAGGCTCGTTTGGAGCAGTTGGATCAAAGCGTTGAGCGCTCCACCATCTGTATCGATTCAGACGCTGAGCCGGATCAACATGAGGAACCATAAAGTGGCTCTTCTAGTACACAGAGAGGTTCCTTCTAGTACGCAGAGAGGTTCCAATGGACGGCACGTCCGCATTAGGCTTTTGGGAGAAGGGAGGTGACATGTCGTCCTTTATGCAGGCCAAAACAACCCAGTGTTCCATGCAAGTCAATGGGGAGGTTCACAGATTTCACCACACTACTGCCCGTTAGTTATCTCTGCTATGGTGCATTTTGAGTATATATATTACTACCCAAGTACCTATGATCAATCTGAGGCCAGTAAACTGTTGGTACATGTTGCTAGTAGCTAATGTGGCTAGGGCATGTACATGTCACTATTAGCTAATGTGGCTAGGGCAGGTAAACACCGCTAGCAGAGTTCATTAACAGGGACCATGGTAGTTAGAGGGAGAAAGCAAATCTGCCTCTAAGGAATGGTTTTTAATATTTTTATGGCTTTTACCTACTTTTCTGTTGTTTCTGATTTTTGATTTGTTCCTTTCATCCTTTGTTTTTCAAATGTTTGTGAGTTGCACATTGTGTATGAAAGGTGCTATACAAATAAAGTTTATTATTAAAGTTTATTATTTACAGGAAAATTACCCTGGTGACACGCTCGCTTTAGAGAGCTGCAGCTTTCCATTCCAGTCAAGTGTATTTATATAGCCCTTAATCACATTGCAGTCTCAAAGGGCTGTACAACATACATTTCACATATAAAACCCCTTAACCTGCATTACAACGCTCCATCTTTGTCTGATTATATCATCTTCGGTACTACTGCTCCACCCTGCACTGACCTATCAGCAGAATGGTCTGTGAAGGGCGCAGTACATCACATCACCCAACAGCAATTAAAACGTAGGGCAACCAAGTTAGCATGTGCATCTTTAACAGCAGTTTGTGTTCAACTGCAAGCCTAAGCAATAGCAAGCAGCACCGTATTGGCAACGGTTTATCTACCAATATGCAACTAAGGAACCTAATAGGAAGCAAAGCCTTAAATCGAGCAGTGGCAGTCATGTGGCTGAGGTCCAGGCCGCTCGTTTAATCTCGCGATCTGTGTGTTCCAGAAAGGAGGGGGGCGGGGGAACTGGCCGATCAATAAGCATCTGTCGTTTTCATCTCTCCACCATCTCATCCTATTTCTCTCTCTCTCTCCTCTCTCTCTCTCCCTCCCTCTCTCTATCCCTCTCTCTCCTTTTTCTGTCTCTCTCTGCCTCCCTCCCTCGACCTGACCTATTTGTACACCTGATGTAAATCACTCATGCTCGGTGGATTGATGGCATTGAATACAACCACAGATTAATGTATTGTGGGGGGAAAGGTGACTTTACTGCTTTCTCTCTCTCTCTATCTATATATACATGGAACAGTAGAGCCAATAGACGTGTGAATGCGTTGCTCCAAAGGGTTTCTTCATTAGAAATCTTACTACATTATCTCCATGTATAATTCATGTATATAATGAATCTGCAGTATGCAGGTCTGTCTATATGACTTATCCATCAATTATCTGCTAGTGCTTCTCCGTTAGGGCAGCGGTATTTGAGTGTTATGTTACTGTACATTTAATTCAGTAATTAAATGTACAGTAACATAACACACAAAGCAAATCTCTTACTGTGCGCCAGTGATGCATGTGGTTCTTTACAACCCGTAGCCACCCGACCCTTTATGAGATCCGACCCGCACCGCCCGACTCGCAAAAATATGTGTTCATCAATCACCCGAACTCGACTCGACCCGCAAACTGCCAAATTGTGCCTGTATGGCAATGGTGATAGAGATGCCGATATCTAATTTAATGCACAAGCATTTCAAAAGCCCACACTGGCGCAGACAATGTTGCAGAGCAGAGCCTTGAGTCCTTATGCCAGAAAGTCAACGACACGGTAGGCTACGGCCATGCTAAATGCCTATTACATGTTTTCGTTTATCTGTTACTAAATAAACAAGGTTTACGTAGGCCTATAACCAACTTTATAGTTTGGTGTCGCTAATGCAGAATATTGACAGTCAGGGCATTAGAGGATCTGCCGTCATGGTCTATAGCAGGGCCATTCAACTATTTGAATTATTTCCGAGTTGAATAGCCCTGGTCTATAGTGTGTATGTGTGTGTTTGTGTGTGTGTGTTTCAAGGTTATAATCGTAAACGAAAACGAACGAAATAACGAAAACTAAGTGGGAAAAAACATTGTCGTTAACTGAAAT
>JAODUH010000655.1:0-13460 GCA_027564835.1 Typhlichthys subterraneus | reverse complement strand
CCTAAAATTACCCCCCCCCCCCCCCCCCCGGGGTTTCATTGTATCCTAACTAACATCTAAGACACTGGCCAAGAAAACTATAGATTATAGCAAAAAGTCCTATGAAAATATACGATCTAAAAAGAAAGACTAGCAGGAAATACTTCACCTGGCATTATAGACGGGATTTAGTTCTGAGAAACGACGTACCAAATGTAGGTTCAAAAGAAATAACAACAAATTAACCTAACAGAATATGTTGTGTCCTTTGAGATAAGGAAGACACTGTATACAGTCAAAGGGTTATACTAAAGTGTCTGAAGTCTTCAAAATAAATAAACACAAATCGATTTAAACGTTTGCGTCTGTGGAAGGGTTAAGGTGAGTGAGTGGCTCTAGCTGGCCTAGAGAGGGTGAGTGGGCTCAGCGTGGCACGGTGCCCAAACCAAAAGCTTGCCATGCCATGCCATGCCACACGAGAACAGGAAGACCCCTCCATAAGCAGACCCTGTAACCAGAGCGCATGGACGCTAACATCCGCTGACACACACACACACACACACACACACACACACGCAGGCCAACACAGAGAGGGGCCAACTGACAGGTGGGTGGGCTGACAGGAACAACAGATGTTCCAAGGGACAAAAAAGGTGGAGACAGATAATATACGGCAGGGGGTAGAGTGTGTGTGTGCATGGGACACACACACACACACACAGACACGCGCGCACACACACACACACACCGTCAATCCAAACACTTTCATCAGAACACTGCGCCGCTGTAAAAGCTCGCAGGGACTGACTGCAGGATAAGGGAAGGGAGAAGAAGTGGTAGAAGGTGTGGCTGAACTCCTATCTGGTCTGATACAGATGGAGAGAAGTGTTTTCATTCAGTGTCTGGGAAAACTCATGAGTGGAGACGTCACCGCACCGCTGCTGGGCTCTCTTTTAGCACCTGTCATGACTACAGTGGGTGATAGCTGGTCCTGGCTGGCTCAGAGGAGAGCACGTCCTGTCTGTCTGTCTGTCTGTCTGTGTGTGTGTCTCTCTGTGTGTGTGTGTCTGTCTGTCTGTGTGTGTGTGGTTGTATTGTACAGTCTGTGTGGGTGCCATTGGAAATGTTTCTGCCTGTGTGTGTGTGCGGGCGCGCGTGCGCATGTGCGTGTGTGCGCGTGTGCGTGTGCGCGTGCGTGCGCGCGTGTGCGTGCACACGACGGCAAGGGTTTCTAGCTGAGCTCTCTAAGGCAGCAGTAGTGCTCGCTAGCGCTCCACACGCTCGCTACACATTTGCGTGCGCAGATGCACACACAGAGACACTCACACTCTGTGAACGGCTCACCACAGGCGCCTACAGTAACCTCCCGTGTTACCGCTATGCACCTCCCCAAAACACACACACACACATTACTACTGGACGTCTGCCATGTCTGCCCACTTCAATGCACGCAGAGAGGCAGAGAGGACCTACGGCAGCACACAGTGCTTATTATGACGTCTGCGTGCAGTTGACACGCTGCACTCCACGAGTACAACATGTAGGACAGTGAAGCTACGGGTCTGTACGCAGGGATGGGCTATGTTCAGATAAACGGCCATGTGCAGTAGGGTCAAGGGGCGAGGATGCAGAAGCCACGTGGAGCTACGTCTCTCTGGGCGGTCCGGATGCATACAAGACACATGGAGCACTTTGGGGCACGCCATGTGTCGGGAACGTGTTCAGACCTTGTTTTGTGTTCTCGTTCAATATGTATGGTGTGTGTGTATGTTATGGTAGTGACTCAAGCGTGTTTAAAGCGAGTCGTGTCAAATGTGTGGTTGTCATATCATTTAAGGAACATTGTGTGCGCTATATTAGTGACATCGATCAATACGTGACATGAGCTTAAAAACCCACACCACCCTGTAAGGGACATTGTCCATATTGTAAAGGTGCATTAATGCTAGAGCAGAATTCGCTCTTCTAACCGCCATAAAATCTCTCATTTAATAAGAATGACTACCAAGCGGCTGTACAACATCGTGTTTCGGAGTCACACAGAGCACATATGCGCACGAGCACACAGCTCCACACAGCCTCTGTATCGTATGTGTGTGTGCTGCAGTGACCTTCCGTTGCGTCGCTTTTTCTGAGCCCCTATCCTTGACTTTCTTTTAACAATGAAGTGACATTCCTTTGCTGAAACTGAAAGTAGATAACTGTGTTGCATAGACCTCCACTCACAGACATTGACACACCATGCTCACACCTCCACACTCTGGTTTCATATCGGTAATCGTAGAAATACGGGTACACCTTGCGTGGAAGAGCAGCTATTCTGGAGTTACACAGTAAGTACAGCATCACTCAACACTATGCGTAACACACTGCACAACCCAAACGCAGCTCATTGCATGATGCAACCATCTGGCAGTTTGTGGTGTCTGACAAGAAGAAAAGTGTTCCTTACCTTGTTCCACGTTTTCTACAGTACCATACTGAGCTAGAAGCCCGTCCAAAACCTGGGCAGGACAATACAAGTGTAAGGGACAAAGAGACATAAACGCAGATGACACCCGCACGCACACGGCTCACATCAACACAAAAAGCACATATACGGCACAGCAGACATGCACACACAACTGCAAAAACTAAATCATACACAGACACACATGGACAATCTTTACACAAACATATGTTTCAATCACACATGCGTATATACATCCATATTTCATGCAACAAGCACATTCACATTCACACACACAGACACACAAGACGTGTAGCAGTAGTCCTATTCCTCCCTATCTGGATCAGTTTTCACAAGATGCCCTGTTTCTAGCTAGAGCCAGTCAGTTTGCTAGTAGAAGAAACTCTCTTTTCACTCGCTCTATCTACTCTGCATCCAGCCTGTGTGACTGTTGGTCTTGCTATTACCGATGCCCATTAGGCTACTGTCTGACTGGTTAGCTGAAAAGTCAGTGGGTAGTGTTAAGACTGGCACACAGCTAGATAGCAGTCACACAACATGCATATATGTTCCGGGAAAAGGGCACACACTGAGATGCATGTGTCCATGCTATGAGCGGGCGGCAACTCTCAATAATAACATAAGTAAGATAATATTGATTATTGTTCACAAACTCGTGCGGAACAGGCTGCTGTCCAAAATCTCTTGCTTGTGATGTTGTTTTGCGCTGTTGTGCACCGTCAATGTCATGCAGGTGCTGAACTGGAAGATTTAATGTGCAATTCGCTTCCATTGTCTCTCACGAAGGTACACGTGTCTACAAGGTGTCTACAAGGTGTACACAGCGTTGACAATAATGTAAGGAAGCTACGGTAGAGGTGAGGGTTTAACAAAAGGTTGGCCATATGTCACTCCTATAATGATGACAAAGCTGTTAGGAGGCATGCTTTTAACAACTTTTTTTGCTCAACCGAATACCTCACCCATTCTATCCTCTGCCTTAAGTTGGCACACGTGTCATAATACTATTGTATAGTTACAATATCAATATCTGAAAATATTGAGATGTCGATTTTGGTAATGTACAAACTGCACACACACACACACACACACACACACACACACACACACACACAGTATATCTTCCGCAAAGACAAACAACATGTTGTTTTTTGATGAATCACTAGCAGGCAAGGTTTATGTGCTTCCTGATGCTGTTCCACATACACACACACACACACAACTCACCTCCCACTGTAGATGAGGGGGAATGTTCCGGATCTGGATCTTCCGACTCCTGCAGAGATGAGACAGTGGAGAAGGAATGGAATTACTAGACCTGAACCACCACAAGCACGCGCACACGCACACACACACACGCACACACACACACATACACACACATAAAACACAGGAGTTACAGTTGTCTGGTGTGTGATGGTCAGGAAAACAATTGCCAATGCATGACACATAGATATTTTATAGTTAAGCCTAAAGCTGAAACTTTACCCTCGAAACCATTTATACACACACACACACGCGCACACACACACACACACCATGTATCAAATGTATGCACACAGTATCACATTTACACGCACACTTTCAAGAAGAGTTACTCCTTGTTTCTATTAAACAAGTCAGAGGTCACTGAAAACCAGTGATTCCATATAGAATGTGCATCTCTCCCTATAACATGTAGCCTACTGTATAACATCTAGCCTATTGTATAACACTTAGCCTACTTTATAACATCTAAGCTAACGTATAGGATCTAACCTACTATACTATAGAACATCTAAGCTACCGTATAACATATATAGCCTAATGTATAGCATCTAGCCTACTGTATTACAGTAACCAGCAGCTCAACAATGTAGCATTTTCTGCTGTTGTGTTTTTTTTATTAATTATATGACTGAAAATAGTAAAATAACAATACAGAAAATGTTACTAAAGTGGAATATTAATTCTCCTAAATTATCGATATACGTGTTTGTCAGTACACGGACGACTTCGCTGTTATTCTCTTTGGAAGCTTAAGTGTGTGTGTGAGCGCACGTCTTTGTGTGTATAATACGCACACAGCACACAGGTGGGCATTCAAGCTCCAGCGCTAGCCGGCCGGCACGTCTCTCTCGAGTGAGCAGGTCCGCTCAGAGAGCAAAAGCACCACAGACCGCCCAGCGACCACAAGCTGTTAACAACTACATTAATGTGAGAGAGCTCGGCCCCGCAGTGAGAAGCTGCCGATTTAAGTAGCAGGGCTGGCGGGGGGGAAGACAGACAGACAGACAGACAGAGAGAGAGAGAGAGAGAGAGAGAGAGAGAGAGAGAGAGAGAGAGAGAGAGACCTTCTCCCAATAAAGCATTAGAAGAGCGTTTTGGTGTATTAACTTCAGACAGAGGAGATATGAGGCCCGTGGAGAAGGCGAACAGAGGAAAATAAATGACATGGACTGCCGGTTAGAGAGGAAAGTAAGGCAAGCGGAGAACGGGGCGGGTATTGGATCAACAGGTTGTGCCAGTGTAGGCGGAAACCTGTATCATGCGCTAGCACTGAAGCGTGTGTGGCGTGGAAACACGTCCACACACAGTTCAATATTTCAGTGAAATGATTCAATGTCCTCAGACACACACACACACACACCGATTTCCCCCCCCGTCTAATTTGAACATCTTCCTCTCAGAATTTGCAGTCATCTGGGTGCAAACGACCGCAGGTCAGAATTTCCTGTCAGCAACGAACGCAGGGCCGTGCTGGCAGCTGAACATGAATGAATGACTCTTTCTAATTGTGCTGCTGTAGGAAAGATTCCAGCAGGCGGTACAGAAACACAGAGTCACGTGGGTCTGGGACAGCCCCTGTTGCCTTCTTTCTAATGTACGCTAAGCATAACCTATTGTTCAGTAAATACGTAACGCCAACAGTGAGACAGAGAGAAAAATAAAAATAACTGAAGCGGCATAGATTCAAATTCATAATGACAAGATGCAGGGTGGAATGTGCAAGCGTTTAGCTCTGCTTTCGTTCCCTAGTTGTATTGTCTTTAAGCAAAGGGACATAACTACAGACACATCTTCAGGAGTCACAAAATATAGAAGAAGGGCACCATGTTATTTTTCCTGCATTGGAACACATGGTAGATATGTAAACCCTCTGTCAACAAGTGGTCACCACCATCGAGTGGTTTGATGAAAGACCTCGGTATGGAACCAGCACAACAACACAGACAGGCCCGATAAAATTAATTACCTCTTTCAACACTATAAGCAACCTCTTGCAATCCAAACATATCCGCAAGCAGTTCAGGCCAATTCAGCCTCAAAACAGCCTTAAATGCAGCGCTCCCCACAGGCTTCTAAATATGGACAATAAAAGCTATTCATTCCATACTGCCTGGCTAAAATGCCAGTAAAATCAGACAGCTATGTACCCTATTGTGCTCATGGTAATTGATTTGACTCTCTCAAGTGCCAACTCTAACCTTGAGCAGTAACATTAGATCGCATGAGGGCCAAACTGGTGCATGTCAACTGCAATACTGTCTCCTGCCTCTATTACATTAGAACCCTGGATCTACTGAGAGGGCAACAGTAACAAAGAGGGAGAAGGGTGGGGTTTTACCACTTGAGGGCAAAACAGAGATACAAGGCCTTCTTTATTAATATAAGAAATCATGATATATAATAGGTACAGCCGTGTGTGTTTTCTGCTTCTTCTCTTATTCACATCATCTTTTATTCCAAAAATATTTCACCCTGTTGCTTAAAGAAAGGCCCTGAATGGGCATCTCTCGGAAAAAATGGCCGTGCGTATCCCGGCAGCTCTCTGCGGATCTCATTTTCAGCGTGCCTGTGGCTACTGCTGTAGCATCACTGCTGTCTGTCTGTCTGTCTGCCTGTTTGTCCCCTGGGCAGGGAGGGGCCCACGACGTATGCACACGGCACCCTGACCTGACAGCACCAGTCTATCGGCACAGTAGTCATGGCTTATTGATAAAGGCCCTCTATCACAGGGGTTCTCAAACTTGGCAAACCACGACCGACACAAAAAATGTCCTACAAAACACTAACAACTTTTTACACATTTATGTATAGCACTGGGGGAAAGGGGAAACTACTGCTCCAAAAACACTTGACATGCAATAGAAGGTTTGAGCCATATCTACCTAGCCATAGGTATTATAATGAAGCTGCAGGCATCACTGGTAATATCTCATGCTTTGTTAGCTGTCGAGGCGAACCCATCGACTTCTCTCAGACTGTCCTCCTCTTCTCCTCCCAAAGTCCAAAATGAGCTGCAGTAAAAGATGCAGACTGAACTTGATGGTTACCTAATGTTTGTCCAACGCAACCGAGCTGTCTGCTGATGGCTGGCAGTTGGCGGCCAGGCATAAAAAGAAAGCCTCTCAAATTGGGTCTTTAAATATATGAGGGTGGCCCATGTTCATTTGAAAAGCTAATATTTACTGCACCCAGTTGCAGCGCGCCAGCCAAAGGGCCCTGTCTGCACACGCGCGTGCATATCAATGCGCGTGCGCGCGCGTAGTGCCGCTCTGAGGAATTTGAACCCCTGAGAGGGCAGTTGCGACACATGGGGTGAGAAAGAGGGCTTTCACTTCTCGCCAGCTTCATCCAGTGGCCCTAACGAAGGCCATCTGATCATCGCCGTCAAAAGCTCCAAATGAAATGCACCGTACATAAATCACAGGCCGCGTGCGACGAGGCCTAATTGAATAAGGGCCGTGTGTCTGCCGATACAAAAATGGGTGGAAGGCTTTTAAAATCACTACTTCTTCGCTGGAGACCTGAGCAGTAGGCCAGCGAGTCAACAGCCAGGGCAGTGACAAATTCCACCACAAATTATATACATTACATTTATATAGTAGAGTATGCAATGGCAGGGTTAAAATACACATCGCAAATGTAACTTGTGAAATAACTATGAATCAAAATGTGGCGCGAACACTGATGGTTTGTTGAAACTTTTACCTCTTGTTGGATTTCTTTAAAATGACCAAATATTTCTTTACAGTTTCTACTGACTAGCAAAGCTAAAGGCTGAAGGGTTTTCAACATCCTTGTCTGGCTAAAAGATCATTTGTGAGAAGCAAATGAAACCCGCTCTATCTCAGGCATAAAGAGGAAAATATGCAATACCCATTTTGTATTGCCCTTGTAGTTCCTTTACTTAGACCTGGTTAACAACCATTAAATGCATCTGTCCTGTTCTGGTGAAGGATTATGTCTAACAAGGCCTTAAAATCTTTCAGTTACTTTCTCTCTAGGATATCACAAATGCCTAGTCAGAGACTCCTCAGAAGGACTGACGATCTGTGCCCATATGGGATGCTCTCTTGGGAAAACCGCAACAGGACTTGAAAAAGCATTTCAGGTAGTTGGGTTAGCTAAGGTCTGCTGGCACTCTCTCACCTTGCCTCACATTAATTGTTTTCATGAAAAGTAAGGACATGTCCACAAAATGTAAATCCATCAAGTCTCTATTCAGTTGTCAGCTCTCCTACTGCCTGAACTACTGAGCAAAACTCCTACAAACCGCCATTCCACTGCTCTACAGATTTAGAGCAACATATTAGCCAGCTATTGTCAAAGACAATTCTTCCAGTGATGTTGTGTAATATCAATGGCTCAGCCTAATAACCACAGATTCCATCACCACACTTTTCTGCCCTCAGCAATCTGCACATTAACAAAGTGCTTTGTTAAAGCAGATGACATTGCTAGTCGACACACAATAGACGACGGAAATCCAAGTCAGGCTTGTGACAAAGTCTGACTTGGGCTTCCCAAAGACATCATATTGCATTGGGGGTGGATAGAGTAGAATGAAAGGTGATACATGACTCATCATAGAGATTAGAGAATACAATTGACTAGAGAGTACAATAGAAAATGAAATAAAAATCTTTTACTATACAATCATCAATCACGTTGAAACCTTGTGAATATGCACTGCGTAGGTCCTCGCAAATCTAGTGACCTGAGAAAGTCTAGTGTCTCAGTGTAGTGTATTACAGTGTATGAGCATTATATTAGTCTGTTACTGGCCCAGAAGTATGCTTATGTATTAAATAACAGTGATCCAAGATTGATGGAAGCATATGGGTCAGTTAAAGGCAGGGCTCAGGTCAATCTCGAGAATGCTTGCTAATTTCGAGCTCAAATCAAAACAATATCCCTCCACAGCACCGCCTCACAAATTGAAATGCATTAAGCAAAGAGTATAGTAGTACTCTGGTGGTACTACGGCTTTGTTGTGTTGTGTGGAAGTACAGGCACGCACGGATAACGGTAAGCCAGCGAAATGCATGAAGATATTTGCTGAATTTGACAAAAAGTGTATTAGCTTACAATTGCTTGCATCTATCTTGCAATAGATCAACCGTTTTAGTCAAGTGGTCCATCCAGAGACTAGTCTAATCTGAATGAACCCCATTTCCAGCTTTGTCTCTCTCTTAAGCATCTAAATAACCTGAGATCTCCAATAGGAAGCAAACAAGTCAACAACATTCAAGTGTGGGGACCTATAGGTGTGAAGAGGTGTCCCCTCTGATATTCTTTTTGGTATCTCACTGTGCGCCTATTGTGTGTTTTCTGTTGCAGGATTAGGGCTGAGCTCACTGTCGTTTCTGCATTGCCTTTTCACACATTCTTGTCAGGCATACAGTACCTCTACATGTTGTAAAGTAGAGATGACTACATTTAGTACAATACACTTGTGTTCCTGCATGTTTTTTTTATCCCAAAGAGATGTTATTTGTTTGATGTTATTTGATGTTACTAGAAATCCCTAAATAAACTCTTTAGCAGGCAATTGCAGCAAGGTATAATTTAATTTGAATTACATTTAATTTAATTAAGATTAAGAATAGTAAAAGGTCTTAAAAATTACTTGATTCTCTTACACTATGGATTCACTTATATCTCATGCAATGGGAGTCATATTGAGGAGACCATTTGGAGCTAAATTGTCACTGGCTTCTTATGTTAATCATTACAAAACAAAGTGGCTTTAATTGCAGACTTATGGATTGATGGTAAGAGCGTTGCTGTGAAACTAGCCTGAAAAGCTGTTCACAAATCTCTATAGCCATCCCGATACCATATCTTACAAATCCCTTTCACATCATCCACAGATTGTACAGCAAAATAGAAAATGTGTGGTCATCTCCTTTCCTCTCTAATATTTCATTCATGGATTTTTCACGGTGGCACGACCAAAAGTGACCAGATCGGATGTTAACTGTCACAGCCCCATAGATCCTCTCCTTTTCTACAGGCCCTTGGTGTAAAATATAAGTGCTGGTCTGAATTCTGCAGGATCTCCTCACGCATTACAACAGACAGTTACCTCTCCCTGATAATAGATAACTGTCACAGAAGCCTTTTGGTTGTCATTCTGCCCACTGTCAACACTCAGGCAGATGCATAGTAACCTCATCTATCTGTTCCCAGTGCAGTACACAGCAAGTTAAATTTGTCCGTGACTAGATTGTCAAGTAGTTCTGACAATTTGATTTTGCTTTCTTCCTGTTTGCAGGTCACAAACATGCAGTTAAGGGTGGGGGCAAATGGAATCTTATACGACGGTGACATTATTACCGTACAATCAGTGTTTGGGTAACCCACTACAGAATAATTGCTTGTGGTCATAATCAGACTGATTTTCACAACAGAAAAGTAATGTAATAGATTGCTGTCATTTAATTCACATTACTGATCTTATCAAAATGTAACTATTTATTTACAGATTATTACAAAATAACTGTGCCATAATTAATAGAGATTTTATGCACTTTTGTTTATAGTTATTGTTTTTTATATTTGCTGTGTATCACTCTGATTTCTAGTGTTTTAATTAATTCACAGGTGTAGATAATTATACTTAATTATCTGACTGATATTTGTGCTTGTGCTTTCTAAGGCAGGAATTTTAGGTTGATTGTCTTTGCAGTAGGCTATTAGTTGATTAAAGGTATAGCCAGCTATTGCAGGCTAATTGTAAGCTAATACACTTTTTGTCTAATTCAACAAATATCTATTATAATATATTATATAATATTTTGCTATCTTTCCGTGAAAAGATTATCTGGTACTTCTACCCAGCCCTGGCTCCGTAAAAAGGAACACAAACAACACGAACACCGCTCACAACATCAATGCCGCAGTACTACTAGAGTACTACACTTTGCATCACAATGAGTTTCAATGTGTGAAGGCCAACGACAACTGAAGGTGTCGACGTCAAGAGATGCCAGAGTTTTAGAGCGTCATGCCATAAACATGCACTGAAAATCTGCAGATATTTGAGCTCCTTTGTCAATTTGTCTGTGTTTCAAACATTAGTGTTAGCAAGCGTTTCTTAGAATGACTAACCTTGCCTTTAAATGTGCCCTAAGTGACTAAGTATGTTTTGAACCATGTACATTCACTCATATTAAATTAACTGAGCTATTATAAGCTAGTAGCATAGCAAACATTGAAATATGAAACATGAATTTGACTCTAACCACTGTGCTACTCCGTAACAATCCTGGCCAGTGATTCAATGTGCCATCGTAGAAATAGTATAGCAAAATCTCCATCAATGGGCATATTTTATGGAGGCACAGTAGGCATATACAGTATGTTATAATATTTGTATGTATAAATGTATGTATAAATCAGCCATATTGAATGTCCTATAGTATAGTAAATGATAATAGAACATGTTTTACAATAAGAACAACATGAGCTAGCCTGTCTGACGTCAGCTCATCGGCAGAGCGTGACACTACTTATGCATGACGGACAGCAACTTTAAATATAACTAGGACAATACTTTCAAATCCTGGATCTCAACTGATTGACAGGAGAGGGAAAAACAACTACACGTTATGTAGTACAAAATGTAAATAAAATACTTTTACCATTGAAACGGGAGAAAAGCCTGTCTACAATCTTACACAGTTGTCCGTTCCAATCATTAGTAATAAGTGAATACAAAGCAGGCAGAAGTAACAAAAGGCAGAATAAATTATATCAAACTTCACATCAGGAAAGCTCATTACAAGATACAGTATATTCAAGGTATACTGTATATTGCTTTAGCATAAACCATTAACAATGGATCATTTGGATAAAAAGGCACATCTTCTGGCAAATCCTCTGACAAACAAAAGAATTAGTTGCCATGCCGATATGATAACATCTGCAAGTGTAAGAAAAAAAACAAAAAACAAGAAAAACTGTGGCAACCACTTCCTTTAACAAGCGTGCCAATATGCCAACCAAGCACACAACCTAAAAAATAAAATAAAAACACAATATATGTTGGGTAGATTCCAGGAACATTTCTCTCTTGCACTGATAGTCAAACGTGTGCACGTCAAACGTGTGCACGTCATCTACGCCCAGCAGTAGCGAGGTACACACACACACATACACACAAAGACCACAGGATCACGCATGCAGTCATACAGACACATGGCAACGCCCGCACCCACGCGTATACGTACACGTGCCTATAAGTGAGCTTTCAGCAATACACATGCGCACACACGCTGTCTATTCTGTATATATAAATATAGTATCTCCCTCTCTATAATAATTTTTTTTTGTGTCACTCTATGTCTCACACACACACACACAAGACAGTATGCTTGTAACTGTTGCAATTATATTGTGCATATTATTTATTTATGTAATAGTTTGAGACCATAATCAGATCATAAGGGAGTTAATAGAAGTTATATCATTTGAGTATGTCAACGCTTGGCACTCGTTGCGCCGCTCTCACGTGAGTACAGTTATATGCCCTGCATTGCCAGCAAGTGAGCACGCAGTGAACACCCAGAGCAAGACATGGTGCGCTTGTATATATGCTGACCAAATCATTTACCACATTTACATCTTACACAAGAGGACTAACAGCATGCAGCCGACGAGGTATTTGTTTGTCTGCATTAGTATTTTCTTTGAATTCGTTCATCTACATGCTGTGCACGCTATTGTAAATTGTAAGATAACTTTATTTCTCATCAACGTGTGTTTAAGTTTTCACGGTAGGTTTGGCGAACATTGAGAGAAGCCTTCAATAAACCACCAGTAGCAGGAAAACCACTTGTGTCTGCGCGTGCTTTAAAGGGAATTATAATGCTCCTCTGTTTATTTCTCTCATTTAGTCTTTCAAACGTACGCACACACAAACACACACCACTGGGCTTACTGCAAACACAAATACACACACATGTACAGTACAAGTACATACAGTCCTGCTACAATACCAACTAATTTGCTCTATATCCTGCTCTCACGCACGTGCACACACACACACACACACACACACACTATGACTGACTGGTTGGTACCAACTCCTGCTGCATCTCTGCCCGCTAGCCGCTCCTCTGAGGCAATACACTCACTGTGCTTTGTATTGAGGTGGACAGTGTGTTCCTTAGCGCTCATCCTTTAATCTGCCAGGAGACTATATGCAGCAAGTGTCCATAGGGGGTTAACCAGGCTCAATACTGTCCATAGCGTAGCCGCCACTCAGATTGTCCGCCCGACTTGTATCTCTGTCTTTCAGTAAGTCGGCCTCTCGCTCTCTATTTCTCTGTCTGTTCTCTTCAGCTCCCTATTGAGGCAGTGAGGACTTCACACACACACATACACACACACAGGCTACTCCCCGCCCCCCTGCCTTCCTGTCAGCGTGTGACTACTGGAGGTGAAAACATGCTAGTGGCAGGAAGTGAGACGGGATCCATCCAAGGAGCATGCCGCTGTCGGGCCTGGTCACAGAGGATGTCGAGATCGGAGAGAAGAAAACGAGCTGCCAATGCCACGTCAATGTCCCTCAGGCAGGATTTGGCGATTAGAAAAACACATGGCCACTGTTTATATTAAGTGATTGTATTAAGTCTGCATTAAAGCGTTTTGAGTTATAATTACGGAAACCGATGGAGTGCCTACTCCAGGTGGGGAATGAGTCCTTACCCCAAGTGAAGGAGTTTAAGTACCTCGGGGT
>JAODUH010000654.1:0-13461 GCA_027564835.1 Typhlichthys subterraneus | reverse complement strand
GGGTGGGACAAGTGGTTGGGGGGGTGGTGGGACAAGGGGTTGGGGGGGGGGGTGGGACAAGGGGTTGGGGGTGTTGGGACAAGGGGGTGGGACAAGTGGTTGGGGGTGTTGGGACAAGGGGTCAGACAGGCAGTCCTCTTCTCTCGGCTGCACCGCTGGCACCACTCCTGGCACATGAGAATCACTTCATTCAGATATGTCCCTGTCCTTTGCCTGGAAATGGACGGGTTCCCACAGGGTCTTTCAGACGCGCCCTTATCATCCGATAGGAGCTGAGTATTTATATTAAAGGGCAGCAGTATTTATGAGTCCGTATGGAGGTATTAAATGCTTTACAATAAGGAACATCAGAATGTCCTTTTTTCCCCCGTTTTCTATCTGACATTTATTTATATCTGAGTTGTCTAATACTGAGCCAATATGTTATTTATATATTATTAATTTATTGTAAGGGATAGATGGATTGAGACACAGATATGCAGCTTGGAGGACAGTGTCAAGTATAGTTGCCCTTCCTGTAAATTTCTTTTTTTTTTCTCTTTAAGAAATTGACTCAGAAAACTGCAGCAATTTGATTTATCGGTCCCTATAAAGGTGCTTTTCCAGATGAAGTCATGGGAGAGCCAAGGCTATTGAATCGAGTGGCAGCTAAAAATGCCCCTTGAAACTAAATGCCAGTGCTCAGAATTCATCTCACCAGGGCCTTTTTTCACTGATCCGCTAATGGGGTATTCATTGAGCTAGTTTCATAGCTAAAATTAAACTTTATCGACATATTTCTTCTTGAAGGAACAATGGTTAATTTTGATAAACTATTGCTTTTTTACTCTCAAGTCATGAAGCTTTTACTATTTCATTCTTATTGTCATGGAAATAATTTGTGAACAGTTCTGCTTAAGTCTAATTTCAGTTGTGAATATTGAAAAAAGAAAAACAAGCAATTAAGTAAAAATCTGCTGTTACAGTATGCGCTCTCAACAAATTATGTGAAATCTTTCAATCTCTTTTCTAACTGTTATAACAATACATTATGGAAGTTCTATAACCTTAAAGCTGCTGTATTAAAATAACATTTAGTCATATTTGCTAAAATTAACAGCATAAGACAACAGCATAAGACAAAGACAAGAGAACAGATTAAGACCGTCGATGAAAACCTGGCTAAAAAATAAGTAAACTGATCTAGAGATAAACAAGGGTAAACGTGAAGCTTGTGCAGGGAGACAATACATTGGGATATGGTACAGTACGGGATCTGAACGGGTACAAAACACTTTCAGGGTAAGCCACATTTCTATATATCTATTTGATTATGTCTGATTTTATTTTCAAAAAGCCACCAAATGAAGTTTGAAATAGTTATAATAACAGTACATAACGTTTTTCTCATGTTACTGTTGATGCAATACGGCTAACGTTATCATGTTTCAGATGCTAAATTTAGCTGAATGTGGCTAGTGTTGTTTCATTGAAGTTACTGATATCTCTTTTTTGATTGTTCTTATACTGTATATTGCTGTAGATTGCATATCATGTCAAAATAATATCTGCTTTTTAGTTGGTTACACATACAGCTGCCGAGGCTAGACTATAGCAGCTATGTCCACTTTCACAACGTGAAATGGCAAACTAATCTAATAAATCCATTTTAGTTATCCAGCGAAGTTCACTGTGATCTTCGCTGGATTCAGTCAGTTAGGGGATAAATATGTACTGTTGTGATTCACTATAGTACAGTTTTATCTTTAAACTGACTATATTAGTGGGATATAAGCTCAAATAAATGCAGTTATAACTTTATAAGAGACTGACTGACATACGGTGTTTTTGCAGATTTAAGGAAACGCGTGTCCACATCAACATGGAGTGATGTGGCTAGCCGCGCCAAACACTCTATTGGAGAGGCAAGTCAGCATGGGCCATGGCAGTAACTTATAATTGTATATAAGTAAAATAAAATGTTAGTGGTTTATATTTATAGTATAGGTATAGGTAAATATGATCAGTTGTTGTCAAACTGTCACAGCTATATACTGCCTGTAAGGCCCAAATGTTTAAAAACAAGTCTACTTCATCTGGCAAGGCCTAATGTAGTATTCATAAATCAAACTGTCTGATCACACCAAATTATATGTCAGACAATGCCACACAGAGGATAATGTTGACCAATAACTGCATAAATAGCTTTTAATTATGCTGTTTATTGATCTGTAACCAACCTTCATGCTTTATTCATATGCAAAATAAGGCTTGACATTTCTAATGTTTTTACTTTCTCGAAAAGCTTAAGCTTTTGTGATTTGAACTGCTCTAAATGAAGGCTTGTGTTTTAAATTGTACAATGTATAGTGTTTTTGATAATATGGTCAAGTGTATATATACAATTACAGACAACTTACTAAAATACTAGGTAACATTTAGGAATAATGTTTGGTAAAAAAAAAGTAGAGTACTGCACAGCACTCAAAACTGTTTACAAGGTACAATAGTGTAGCTATACTATCCTGGGAATGTACCCCCTTATAAACTGTCCATGAGAATCTGGAAAGTGGTCACTGCAGCTTGGAACAATCACTCTGACCAACACCCTGAGTCCTGCACTGCCAATCTACAAACTCTCTAATGATGGAACTGACGGCTGTCTTTACCTCCACCTGGAAGGTCAGCTACACCAATCAGATCCAGGTCCATAGACATGCACAAGACATCTTCTGTCCACCACAGTAGTCATTTATCTGCATCTCTAGCATGTGCACCATAATGGTTGGAGGAGCAACATGTACCAAGTAAAAACAAGATCAAACGTAAATTATATTTTCTGAGGCTCATAACAGCTATTAGGGGCAATGGGAGTTGTGCATATGGAACATTACCACTGAGGTTACTGACATAAAAATATGTAATCCGCTGCAATATTAAATGTTGAACATAACTTGCAAGCAATGTCCTCATCGCCGAGGACCTCGGGTTTGGCCCATATGACGCCTCAATCTCCATCTTCCCCACGGCAATGCCTGCACGTGCTCTCATCTATTTGCCTGTCTGCTCACAGAAGAAAAAAAGGGGAGGGGGGGGGGGGGTAAAGTTGTCTGGCTCTCAAAAATTATGTAGCAACAACTATAGAAAACGTAACATTTTGCTAATTTAAATAAGTTAATTGTCGATTTACTGTCTTCCATGTTGCTGAAATAATATGCTAGCACAAATGGAATTCCTTGGTAAATAAGCTTAGTGTAGCCTCATATAGTCTACTTAGTCTACTACAGTATTGCATATATAAACTGAATTGAGGAACAACATGTTCCAACTAATGTGATATCTAGCTGTGTGGTCTTCAGTTCATGTTTACTGCTTACCGGTGTTATGTAGTACGCGCCGCGTTGAAGATTTGCCGTTGTCGCTACTTGCTAGATGGCGCGTGCACGCTCGGCAGCTAGTCTACGGGGATGTACGGTATTATGGAGGCATGTAGATAGAGGGAGGGGGAGTGGCCTGGAAGGTGTACTCAATCGAAAAGTCCAGCTCTTCTCAACCTTACCAACCGCAGCTTTGAGTAAAAATGTTTAGGCTTGTAGGCATAAGTGAGATGATATCTTTATGGAAGTCAATTACCCCAAAGTCAAGAAGATAACATATCGATTGTCCCTGAATAAAGCCATTGACGTGTAATAGTTCCCTAATTAACAATTAATGAGTGATTACCTTTTATTACAATGCTGTATATTCAGCCATTTCAAATTCTTAACGTCAATACTCTGCCAAAATACAAACATGCAATGTCAATGGAAAGCAATAGATGAGGGCTGATGAAGAGGTCAAATTGTTGAATGGATACTCCTCAATTGCAGTACAGTGTCCCAAAGGCCCAAAATAAATTCATAGCATTGCAAAAAGTGTTTTGACTTCAGACTGTGCAGTACGCCCCTCCTCACTTTGGGGTTCTGGGGGGTGAGCTATAACATGGTGGACACAGTCCTCAGTTCCGTGAATTTCCAACACCTTGTTCGGAAGTAAAATTGTGCAGGACGGGCATTCAGCAGTTTGAATCAAAACAAACACTGGTTGGTTTAAACCGACAAGAGCGCAAGCCGGGTGAGTCTATTTTGTATTTTATTTTGAGTTTTGATTCAAAATCCCTTTAAAGGTTATTGTTGTTGGCCGATTTGGCTGCTGGTCCCCTGATAATGAAACCTTGAATTTCTGCAGCGTGATGGATGATTACAAGATAAGTGATAATTGAACTCAACAGGGGACATGGTTCCCTGAGATAGTCGCTACAGTCTGGACTGTATCCGCTATGTACCTTTTAGAATACACCGAAACTTATAATTGCATACATTTCGATCTATGAATATTATTCCCTAGTGTTCTCAAGCTAATTGGACTAAATAATTTAGGAGTGTGTGTACAGTATGTGCGGAATTCCTTGGAGATAGAGACATGTATTCAGTGCTCCGTGTCGCCATCCTCTCCCGTACTGCGCTGACTTATATTGATATATTATATTTTATATAATCACCTCTGACAGTGGCCTCAAATGTCCACATTTCCCCGTCAGCGTGAACCTGTGTTTCTTGTTCGTCTCTCGCGCCTCTCGTGAACATTTGTGAATTGTCACCGGATCCCGTTCCTCCTACGCTGCCCATTCCATCTCGTGTCTCCGCGTTACCAAGCGCGCCTGAGATGAACCTCCGTGTGGAGAGAACACAGTGTTCTCTTTTGCAGTCTCAAATGCGTCGCCAGTGTTGTGTCACAGCAGGTAATGTCATCTCTCCGGCTCCGCTATCAACCCCACCCCTTACATCTGGCTGACCCACTGAGATTCCTCCATAAAGGATGTTGCTTTCTTAGTAGTAGTCTTCCAGTCGGTTTGTGAGCATGCCTGTATGTGTGTGTGTGTGTCTGGTATATCCAAAAATGAATGAGCTACTGTGTGCGTATATATACAGTATGTAACAGCTATAATGTTATGGTAGACAGTATAATATAGTAACGTGAGAAATGGGTAAGGATTAGTTTATTCTGAATACATTTTGGAGACATAAGCAGTGTGTGTGTGTGTCTGTCTCTCTCTCTCTCTCTCTCTCTCTCTCTCTCTCTCTCTCTGTGTGTTTGTGTGAGAGAGAGTGCTAATCGCAACAGGGGACCATTAGCGCTGCAAAGAGAGACATTGTTCTTCTTCCTTGCCTGGCTGCGGATTTTCTCTTCAAAGTAGTTTGACATTCTCCCCTCCCTCTACCACCACTACCACTTAGACACAACATGCCGTGCACACACACGCGCGCACACGCACACACACACACACACACAAACACACACACGACATGAACACTCATACAGAACTAACAAAACAGACTGCCTGTGATCCTTTTGGAAAAGCCTCACAAAATGAGCGAGGCTTCTCTGCAAGTAACTTTTAGCGTGCGCGCGCACACACACAAACACACGTAGGCCCACAGTACACCGTCACAGAGACAGACACGCATACACACACACATACACACACCTGTGCAAATTTTTTCTTCCCACTTCAAGCGGAGCATATTTTCTCCCTGTGACTCTACAATCTTATTCTGATGTTGCATTTTATTTATGTCTCGCATCGCTGGGTCTGACCCACTTGCTCTGATCATCTCCCTGTGCTTTTTTGTCTTATTTCTTCGCAGCAGAGAGGCACAGGTGCTCTAAATTGCATTGCTCCTAAAAGGATTGCACATATTAGCAGCGTATGTGTGTGTGCGTGTGTGTGCGTGTTTGTGTGTATGTGTGTGTGTGTGCGTGTTTATTTTGAATTCCCAAAAGGCCTTTTTGATTTGATTTGCTGAATTTCTGTGATAGCACAAAAGGTAAACCTTACTTTATATACGTATACTGACTCACAGAATCTTCATCTTAGGATACGTTTTTGAAAGACTATCTCATGAAACTAAAAACAGCTGAAAAACAACGGAAATTAATCTGGATTTAATGCTAGGAATTAGCTATTATATATTTAAGCCACGGGTTCTTCAAGGCATTTAATGGCTAATTACGATGCGTAACTGCACTGTGAAAACAGTGTTAATTAAAATTACAGCGACATTATGTCCCGGGGTCTTATTACTAATTAATATGCACTTTAAACCTGTGCATTAGTGGAAGGGCTCATGAGCATGCATATTTGATAGGAAAACTAACCAATGTTTTGCACCTGGCAACAGGTGCACAGTTGCACAACAAAGGTTAGGTGACAGAAGGCTGCCGGGAAACTTTAGAGCGATGCCTGTCGATGCGGTGTGTGTGTCCTGCATTTTACAGCCCCTCCCCGGCGGTGTGGAGAGTAAGAGGACACCACTGTGACTCCGTGATGGTGGGGGACAGGTGAAGGGAGACTGGGAAGAGAGCAGGGACACTGTGATGGCACCCACACAATCAAGGGTCCTTATAATGAACCACCTCCTCTAATAGCGTAACACAGCAGCCAACACAGTGCCAAAGTAACCAAAGATGCATTTTTAATGAGGTGATTACTTATAGGACTACTTTCAAATATGAAAGGGGGTTTGCAGAGGCAAAATGCATAAAAGAAACGTCTTCTCTTATTAACCTTTCATTAACATCAGTCAATAACAGAACTGAAGACCTACTTTAATCTGTTCCCCTGCGAAACATCACTAAAAGACACACAGTAAATTGCTGTGGATTTCAAAGAACAGTGTTTAGGCGTGAAGTAATCTAAAACTAATCAAAAGTAATCAGATTATGTTACAAAATGTAGATAATACAAATACATTATTTTACTGAATATAATCTGGTAACTAGTAACTATAATGGATTACATTTAAAAGTAACCTTCCCAACCCTGCCATTTGTCTTTTAGCCTATAATATCATATTGTTTACTAATATCATCATCACTATCAGTTTTCTTTTTTATTTGATGGCAAGTCTGTACATGAGTCAATGGCAGCTATCATTCAGTCAACCAGGCAGTCAAGCAAGCGTGTCCAGCTGTGTAAATACAGGCTAGCTGTCCTCATTCGTCGCCGCTGATTGTCCCTCAAGTGTAAAGCGGTTCATCCCTGAAGACCTCGTAATAGAGACACCAAGATACGTCTACAGCAGTTGGCACATTGGAGTGCTCTGCTGGACAGGAATGCAACAGTGTGTGTTCACGGAGGACGGCCCACCCCCCTTCCCCCCCGACCGCCCTTTTCTCTGCGTTGCCGTTTGTTTACTTCTCCTGACGCCCTCCCAAGAAGTGGTTTCATGCTATGCTCTTCTTTTTTCTTCCCTCTGGGTCCACTAACCTCTGACCCCTTCAGACTGGAAGTATGAGGGTAAGAGGGGAAACCCCTGTTGTCTCCTTCTTTCTTTTTTATTCGTCCCGACACTGTCATTGACCACCCCCCTCCAAACCCCCCCACCCCATTTTGTGTGTCTCTACGGCCTTCCCCTTGACGATTCACTGGCTGTTCATGGCAGAAGCAGTCTGGGTTGAATCTCGAGTGTTTCACCTTCCAACCCCTCCCCTCCCCTCTCTCTCTCTCTCTCTCTCTCTCTCTCTCTCTCTCTCTCTCTCTCTCTCTCTCTCTCTCTCTCTCTCCTCCACCTTTCCTCCACCTGTCCCCATCTGGTGCTGTCTGTGGAGTTAACATCGCATGTGTCTCCTGTGCCTGTGCTACGTAGCTCGCCATAGCCTGCGTGTATGCAGCTGCTTGCGTCACGTGCTCTGTGATGTGTGCCATGCATACTGTTCGAGCTGGCCGCCCCGTGTGTGTGTCTGTTTTCAAAGCTTCACACTTATGAGCACTGTTGCGTATTAATGCGTGTGTGGCAATGTGACAGCTTACGGTACGTGATGCCGACGAGTTCTGATATGCTCGGGATAGACTCGGATAGATGTCCCTTTTGTTCCGTGCATCGCTTGGCTAGGGCACCTTCCGGCAGCAGTATTGACTTGATTTTGTTGTGCTTTGTGTTATTCCTACTAATTCACGGACACGGGCCCAGTGTGTACAAACACGCAAGACATACCTGATAAGCAGTCTGACTGCATAGCCAAAATAACTCCACTACACCCTTGTTTATAGAGTTATCTCGGCCATAAGCTGCCATGCTCCCCAAGGATGCTAATGAGGATGCTAATGCTAATGCCGCACACGTCGGCTCGCCCGCTAGGAAACACACTGGATAAGATCCTCCTGTTTGTCATAACGTCGACACCGACTGTGTGTGTGTTTTATCTTCTTCTTTCTCCCCCCTCCCCCCTCTTCTCGGCTCACACAGAGTGCAAGCTGTCCAGGACGGGTCCCCCGGCCACCATAGTGACCATCGACGAGAACAGCCCAAACGGTACGTACGGTATACAGGACGGCTGCCAGGTCTCGCAGTGTAAAGCCCGCCGCTGAGCACATGCTGCTGTGCTCATCTGGCAGGGAACGCACACACTGTTGGGGTTGTTCCAGGATTAGTGATTTCTGCAGTAACCCAGTATGATCGACTATCCATTCAGACCGCTCCACATTGTTTTGGAATTCGATTATATAGTCACATTGATGGAATGCACCTGAAATTGATTTGGATTGGATCTGTTGTGTGTGTGCGTGCGTGCGTGTGCATGCGTGTGTGTGTGTATGTGGGGTGGTGTTTTGGGGGGAGGGTTGAGGTCAGGGTCTGACTGATTAGCCATAGGCCGACGTGTGCATCTGAGCTGTGAGGTAATAAGGAATCAATTTATATAAGTGAAACGTGTGTGTGTGTGTGTGTGCGTGCGTGTGTGTGTGCGTGCACGCGTGTGTGTTTCTATCACCTTGCTGTCCCCTGCAGATATACTGTATTACTACCGTGTGGGTGCAGTGATTGTGTTATTTGGAATTGCAGTGTGTTTATTATGTTAGATTTTTGTGTATATATAGATGTGTCTCATGGCAATATGTATTCCTCTGTGTGTGTGTGTGTGTGTGCGTGTGTGTGTGTGTGTGTGTGTGCGTGTGTGTGTGTGTGTGTGCGTGTGAGGTATTTTTGTGCGGCGGTTGGTTTGTGTATGTGTATTCACAAAGTTCGGCGTATTGTAGCTGGCCTCGGGCTTCGTTAATTAGCAGCAGTGGGGTTTCTTTACTACAGTGAGGGTAGTGGTCCCTACTGCACTGAACACAGTGAACAGCTGGACGGCTCTACCGCTGGTTAGGTGTCCTCCGCACAGCGCCAACCTCTACCCCTGGCCCCATCCTCAGACCCTTCTGTCACCTGCATCCACACCCCCTCCATCTTTCTCTTTTCTCTCTCTCTCTCTCTCTCTCTCTCTCTCTCTCTCTCTCTCTCTCTCCCCTGTCTCTCTCTCTATCTCTCTCTCTCTCTCTCTCTCTCCCCCCCTCGCTGTTGCTCTCTCTAATCGTCCCACTTCCTGCTCCAATTTGTGGACTCTATCCCCTGATGTGGATTCTCTGCAATTTTCATGATGTTACTGTATATTCAAGGTGTTTATGTGCGTGCGTGCGTGTGTGCGTGCGTGCTGGCGTACATATGTGTTCCAGCAAAAAATGTGTGCGTGTGTGTGTGCGCGTGTTTGTTTCCCGCATGTGTGCGTGCAATTTGTTTTATTTATTTATTAGTTTTCCTGTTTGTGACATGAGGCACTCTGACTGGTGGTCTATGAGGACCCACTATTTATATATATGTGGAGTAATGAGTAATGTGTTCCTATATGTGAAGCAGGTGCGAGTTTGTCTCGCCTTGCTCTCCAGCCCTCCCACCCCACTGATATGTTTACAGCAGGTTAACAGAGTATAATGAGCGCCACTTGCTGAAAACGGGATTGCTTGTACAATCTATGTGCCATGCTCCATTGGGCTACAGCGTCTGGCACCACTCTGTGCATGTGCGTGCGTGCGTGCGTGCGTGCGTGCGCGAGTATGTGTGTGTGCATGTGCGGATGTATCCCAGAAGTGTGATTGGGCAGCTTTATGTCGTGTGAAGGCCTGTTCTTCAGTATAATAGTTTATAATTTAGGTTGTTATACTGCCCTCTATGGCTGAAAGTGTGTGTGTGCGTGTCTGTGTGTAAGTGTGTGTGTGTGTGCACGTGCGTTTTGGGATTGTTGATCGATTGCCAGGCTAGATCATGCGTCAGAGGTGGCTAAAGCTCACTCTCCCAAAATACCCCTTACCCGCCCCACACTCCAATGTTTAGCGTGCGAGGGATTTGTGTTAATCTCCCTCATAAAGTTAATTTACCTGGGATGCGGGCCTTTTTTGCCCCTGCTGTCTCTATCTGAATCTGGTGGTGATGAAACGGCTGGACTGCCCGCCTTGCCCCATTTCTTTTTTGGGAATGTTAAACGGGCAGCCTTTTCATTATTGACCAAAGCAATTATCCCTCCAAATGTGCTATCTCTTCCCCTCTGTCACACGAGGCCCACACAAATGATAAATAATACGATTCCGTCTTCCTTGGGCCTACGCTTTTATATTAATTTACGTCTGTGAGTAGGAAAACAAACAACATAATCACTCTGCATGTCTGGCTTTGTTTGGTGTCGGTCAGAAAAAAACAAATACAAATCTTCCTTCTGGGTGTCCCGGTGGAACAAATTGAACAGCGGTCGGCAGAGGCAACCGATGCTCTCGGTGTGTGTGGATATATGGCTAACAATCATCAAAGCATTTTCAAATGTCAGGAAGCTGCCTTTGTCATCGGACGTTCAGTTATTGTTCTGTCAACGGTGGAATTATTTTCTACTCAGATGAGACAATAGGCAAGGGCCTCTTTTATTTGGCCCTAGCTTTTTCATTATAACTCGCAACGTGTTCTCATAGCCTCTTTTTTTATTTTTTCTAAGAAGTAGACGGTCATAGGGGATAGTGAGCCAGTGGCTCAAATGAAGCATAACATGTTTAATTTATCCGTGTGGCTGCTTTTCCAGGCCATCTGACAGGTGCCAGACACCACACATGAACTCCTACTCACTGAAAGAGTAGATGTCTATTCAATAGACAGGATTTTCCTTTTTCTTTTTTTTTTTAGACTATAAGACGAGGAACGGTTTAGTTCCTTTAATCCAAATTCAGTTAATCGGATTTAAGAGATCCTTATCTGTCTCAGGAGTGATGATGTAAAGACTATTTGTGATTTTGGGAGATGGGGTGTGGTGTTGTGGTTGGGGTTGGTGAAAACCGATTGGGTGCCTTATTTGTAAATCTGCATCTATAAGGGGAATGCTGTCGTCTATATCCTTTTTATAGTCTCTGCAAAAAGTCATGATTTGTATCAGCTGTTGCCTGAAGCTTGTGAGGATCCCTGCTCGCTCATGCCAAATGAGCAGCAGCTACAGGAAATAGGAAATAGGAGTGTTGCTGGAGGCCTTTATTAAAAAGAGGTAATTTAAACATTTGTTTGTGCACTGTATCTACACCCTGTTAGTCTCTAGAGGCTGATGAATCATTCAGAGCATGAAGCAAGGCTGAATGAGCCATGGAAGTGAATTAGTCAAAATAACCACATTGTAAGTAATAGTTCTTGATATGCATACCTGCAACTATAATTATATCCCTTTATAAAGTTGTTCAATCAGTGAATAAGATAATTCACCTAAGGAAGGATCCAGAGATGGAGTTCAACCTAAGAGCCCTTTAATGTGTTGATGCAGTACTGTAGGCCTGAGAGCTTCATATGACTCACTTTTAACTGCAAATTATAATATTAGAGCCTCAGACCTAAGCTACTGAGGAAATAGACACACCATTCAGTGATACTTTCTATATCTGTATTTAAGGAGGTTAAGGTAAAGGGGTAGGGTGTTTTAAAGGAAGGTCAGTTCCAGTGTTCTCCTATGACTTCATCACGGAAATATAAGTCTTTGAGAGGCCACAGGTGTGTTGTGCTTTTCACTACTGTCATTATTTGTTGTCAACATCAGACAGTTATAAGCATGCCGGTACCTCAGGTATCTATTCAGTTGAGTGTTTATTATTGTCTCATTTCTTTCTTTTTTGTAGATTGAATAAATCAACTGTAGCGGGTTAGTGGGTAATTTAACACCTTGAACCTTGAATTGGATATTGACAATCAAATAAATACTAATAGCAGAGCAGATCTATTGGTAGGGGTATGGATGAGTGTATATCCATACCACTCAGCCAACATCAATTTGGTTTTATCCTCTCTCACCACATGCAATCAAATTGGCTGAAGAGTTATTAATCAGATTCAACGTGCATTTAATCTCAAGACAAACAACATTTGTGTAATTAGCAAATGTTTTTATCTAATGTGACTTGCAGTCAGTAAAATTATATTTATTAATGAAGAGCATGGACGGGTCAGACATCTTCCTTAATGGTTGTTTACTTTATATATTTGAACCGATACAGGTACCGGTACCAGTACCATGTAATTTGGTGGTGCCTAACAAGACATGTTTTTGGTACTTTACTCTTTCTGTAATAACATAAATGTAATTTCTCTGTGAAAAAATAAATCAGAACTTCTCATCGACGCCGCATTGCAAACTGGCCCATGTGGGCGTATTGGCTATTTCTGTAAGGGAGAATATTGTACAAGAGTGCTTAACTACATCAGGCATAACTTGCTTCACAAGTTGATTGTGTAACGAACAGATTTGCTGAAAGGTATAGCTTTTATATGCCTTGAACATAACTCCTTTTCTAGACTATCACACATTTCCTGGTTGGACACAGTGGCTGCATATTCACAAAAAGTACGTCCTATGTCTTTTCCTAGACAATTTTCTTATATTAATTATATAGTGTATTAATTAAAGACACAGCTAGAGTATATAAAACATTATTGGAGCCGACTTCACATGGCATGTAAAGGATACACTATACAGTGGTCTATGAGTAACCACTGTTTCATAGCCATACTACACCCGCACATAAAGCAGAGACTGATTTGAAAGGCGGAGACCTACACTGGATTTAATTAAGCTGTACCAGAACAAAGGACAGAAAATAGATCAATTGGTATTCAAGAAAGGATTGCATACTACTATGTGGCAGTGCTTAAAGTGGCATACTGTTCTGTTTTCCCTCTCTACTCTTTGCACCCAGCAGGTAATGTGACAGAGTCCTGACCTGCACATTGGTACCATTATGTAGCCCTGCTGCACCCACCGTAGTCTACTTTACATGTAGTGTCCTATAAAGGAAGGGTCAGTCATTCTTGCTAACTTCGAGCCCAAATCAAAACAGTATCGCTCTGCGGCGACGCCTCACACGTCGAAATGCATTGTGAAGCAAAGTGTAGTGCTACGGCTTTGTTGATACGAGCGGTGTTCGCCACTTTGTTTTTGTTCCAATTTACGGAGGCAGGGTTGTGTAGAAGAACACGCACAGAGAACAGTAAGCAGTGTTGAGCGAGTTACCCAGGAATTGTCATAAGTTACTACCAGTGATGGGCAAGCTACATTGAAAATGTAGTGAGCTAAGCTACCAGTTACTCTACGTTAAATTAAGCTTAACTA
>JAODUH010000653.1:0-13461 GCA_027564835.1 Typhlichthys subterraneus | reverse complement strand
GTTGTCACATGAAAAGATATGCTCATATATTTGCAAATATGTGAGGGGTGTACTCACTTTTGTGAGATACTGTATATGGAACCAACTGTCTTATTTCCCATGTGTCTTCTTTAGGTAAAGGTAGTCCAAAGACCAACTGTTTC
The DNA here is from genome assembly GCA_027564835.1 of Typhlichthys subterraneus. NCBI lineage: Eukaryota > Metazoa > Chordata > Actinopteri > Percopsiformes > Amblyopsidae > Typhlichthys > Typhlichthys subterraneus. The sequence continues at coordinate 13,318 of JAODUH010000653.1, read as the reverse complement.
TGCTAAATGGAGGAAGTTTATACCTTTACCTTGCATCATACTGTGAGTTCTGCTGCCAGTGTGCATAATGTACACACACACATGCACGCACGCACGCGCACACACACACACTTAACCCCAATGCAATAATAACCATAAAATAATGTAAAAAATAAAATTGCCATAAAATTACATTTATGTTTCTGTTAGTGTTTTCCGTAATGGCGATCTCCTATGTCCGCCGTTCCGATTTATAATTCCTCGGAGCATGCAGCAGGACCTGGAACAGATCCTTAGTATGGTCACAGAGAAAGTCAGTTTACGGACCGGAGCTGTACGCAGGTAAGAATCGCACACACGCACGCACACACGCACGCACACACACATACATTTACAAGGACAAATACTTTGTGTTTCGTCAGACTGTGCTCTCTGGAAGGGGTGACTATAATATCTGCAGAGGAACTGGAGACTGGCCATTGCTATGTTGCTGTGGGAGCTGAGAGGTTCAAGAAGCTACCCTATTTGGAGATGTTGGTTTCCAAAGGCTACGAGAGGTACTATAATGTTGAGTGCATGCGCGTGTATCAGTGGGCGGCTGGTTAGTGCAGGGCAGTTAAACTTCACTCTCCGACTCCTTAAGAACGCTATAGCGCCAGAACCTAAAGCCCTTGGGCTTTAGCTTTTCATGCCTCTTAAAGGCAGGGCTAGTCATTCTTTTCATGCTAAGGCATCTGCCTCTTAAAGGCAGGCTTAGTCATTCTCGAGATCGCTTGTTAACTTTGAGCTCAAATAGAAACAAACTCACTCCGAAGCTCCGCCCCCGCATATTGAAACGCATTGCGAAGCCAAGCAGCATTGTTGCTGTGAGCGGTGTTTACCACTTTGTTTGAGCCAGGGCTGTGTAGATATAGCGTATTACTTTTTCAGCATGCATAGAGAGTAAGAATAAGATATCGAAATGCAAGGGAATATTTGGTGAATTTCACAAAAAAGGTTTATTAGCTTACAACAGCTGACATTACCTTTAATTTGACCCTTGATTTGTGTGATAACACACAATCAATAATTTCCAATTATGTTTTTGCATTGGCTGCAACAGCAAATGCTCATCCTGTGCTGTGGCTGGCACCTATGTCTACTCCCCCCCCCCCCCCGAAACTTTCCCCTGAATGATTGTGATTGCAAACATAAACAGTGAGCTCTGATGTAAATGCGTGGTTCTGGGGTAACGCAATCGATGAGTGTACCTTTAAGTGGAGCTTTGAGAACAATTAAACTGGCCTAACATGTCCTGCAGATTACATGGTGTTTTATGGTATTGCCAGCTTGGAAACTGAATTGTTCATCTCTCATGCCTTAACAATGAACGATACTGTCTTATAGACTTTACAAGGGAAACAGAAGGCAGTCAAGGAGAAATGAGGTAAATCTGGAATTTCATGCTAACCATGAACATGATATGACACAACGATACAACTATTTCCATACAGTAAGCTCTTCTCAACACCTTCTCCTTGATTCTCGTAGAGCAGGAAAACAGCAAGTGGGCCAGAGGACAGATACAGTGACTCTGCACTTCTTGATTCGCCAGAGGTAGAAAACAGTCCATCCAGTGCATGCTATAGATGTGTAGAGTTGGTGATTTGGCTCAATCATCAACTCTACATCCTCCCTACCTTAATAAAAACCTACACACAGGCATTTAGGATCATCTTTCGGTCAAAGAAGGTATCCATTTTATTTAACCTCCACTAACTTGCTAGCCTGGTGTACCGGAAAGCAAGTCTTGTTCTTATTGGTTGAACGTGGTCCAATAATTGTCTGCTTTTGCAAAACCAGTCAAACAATTGTTGCTCTGATTAGATTACATGATGAATATTTAATTGATGCCTATTAGCAACAAGGCAGAGCAGAACAAACTGTGGAGCTTGCAATATCAAGATGGCCATAATACCAGGCTACAGACTTATATTGTTTCTTAAAACCATACTTCTACAGTATGCATATAAAAAGCTGACCAAAGTATATTATGCTGAAAGTGTGGGGAAACATTTATTCCTACAGTAAATAGCCTTGGGATTCAAAAAAATGTAACCCTTTCACTGAATTTAACACAAAGGCAATTGTATGTATTGAGTCGAGGGGTTAACAAAAGTGAATTAACGCTTCAACGTGACAGTCGGACGGGCGCAGGGTGAAGTCAACAGGCGATGAGACAGCAGAGGCGGTCCCGCCACAAGTTGCCCACCGAAGGAGCAGGAGAGGAGGGAGGGAGGACAGTTCTGTGTTTTACGCTCGACCGGTCAGAATCAGGAGCCGAGGCCTCTCTAGCAACGGAGAAGGTTGGTGCACATACAGCCGCCATGCATTTTTACAATACGGTGACAAAATCATATTAGCATCAACAGTCAACTGTCTAATAAAACCTGTATACATGTTAAAAGGGGTAGTCTTTAAATCTTCAAACTTAGAACATCGGGCAGTGAAACTAGAGTTTGCACACTAGCAAATTACGGTCAGTACTGTATATTGACTCATTTTGTGTGAACACGTAGTTGTGTGAATATGAATAGCATGTGTATTGTGTAAATGTTAATATCTGTTTATTACAGCCAGTGTGTTTAAAAGGGCACCACGAAAGAGGAGAGAAGTACAAGGGGCTGAGGTTGTGCAGGAGGATGAAGACACAGCAACCGAACTTCCTATTGACCAGGTATATTTTCACACTAACCTCCAGAGGCTGATTTCAGAGCTCCTCTTCATTTAGATCATCTGTCAGCTAACTGTCATAGGCCTTCTCGTAAAACAATCACGACAAAGGTTTCAGTTGTACCGCGCAGTTGCAATACAAGGCAAGGCAACAATAGTCAGGCAATGTCTGTCAAGCAAAGCCTACAGTAATGTCAATTCAGACATGTTAGCTCAAAACACAAGTACACTTACCCAGAGCCATGTAGAGAGAGTTGCGCCATCTCCCAAAAAATAAAGTTATATATAAGTGTGTGTGTGCATATATATATATAAATTTTTTTTTTTCTTTTCTTAAAATTGCCCACCAAGCACTTCCCTGAACTATTTTGCCATAGGTTTCGCCTCTCCATGAACCATGTGATCATTGACAATTTCTAACTACTCTGTTCTTTCCATGTAATGGTTCTGCATTTACCATAACATGCAAGGTTTAGGCACAGGTCAATCTAAATATCTACCTGCCTTTCTCTTAAAGAGAGTAGCAGACATCGTGGAAGAGGAGGAACTCAGCGAACAAAATGAATTTCGGCTAAAAACAGAGCAGGTGAGCATGATGCCACCTATACTAATGTATATTTACTTGGTTTCCACTGTCCATATCATCACAAATTAGACATTAGTATGGTCTGTGAGGATGAATTTACCATCGGAAATGTGGTGTCATTACGAGGATTACTTGTTTTTTATTTCCAAATTGAACCCATATTGAACCCAATCCAGTTAATATAATTATAGATAAATTAAATGACACGACACACAGCATGAAAATTAGTCTGCCAGATAAAACTGAGCCTGATATTGCCTGAAACTATCTACAATACTTTAAAATACTGTAATACTGTAAAATACTGTTAAAATACATAATTCATTTCTTGTAATTCGTTTTTTTCCTTCTACAGACGAGAGTTTAGATAGCATAAAAAGTATTATGAAGAAAAAAAAATAAAAAGAAGCTGAAAATGCTAATACCTTCATAATTGCTTGTTATGCATTTAAGTGTTTTTTCCAAATGAAGAGAACTGTCTGTTTAAAAGGTACAGTCACCTAAACAAGTTGGCACACCCGAAGAGTCCAAATTTGTGACGATAACGACAGCAGATAACCATAATGGAACAAAACAGGATTTTGTACCTGCTGCTGATAAAATGGTACACACACACACACACGTGTGCTAGCTCATGCTGAATACACGGTGCACACTTAATAAGCATCAGTAATGAATTCTGTGCCTACACTCAGAAGGAAGCTGAAGTGAAGCTAGCCTCTTCAAACTCGAGAGCATACTCCCCCATGCCTGACAGCTCTGCATACAGAGGTGGGGACCAAGACACACACAGAGTTTAATGGAGACGCATCAAATCTTAACACCTCACATTCTATAAAGGTATGTCGCACCTTCAATCCCTGACAACATTGTAAAACCCAGTATGTGTACTTGAATAAATGCTTGTGGTTTTAATCCTTTATGCCATTAACAGGGTCCACTGGATTCCCCAGTCAATATGATGGAGCAGTCCGGCAATCACTCAGCGATGAGAACAGAGGCTTCATCAAGCTCACATCAACATAAAAATAACCCAAGGTTTACACTGAACGCCTGATGAGGTACAGCTGAAAACCAAGCCATGATTGTCGTTAAAATAGAACATTTGAAAATAGTCTACAATAGGAGGCTAAATGAATGTCATATTTTAAGCAATACTTGAACTTTTGATAAACCCTTGACTCTATAGTTTCCCTCACCTCCATATTTAGTCCAAACATTAGTTGATGAATTTCCACGGGAATAAACTGTATATTATACTAAACACTTTAACAATTACAATGTGCGTTGTGTTTGTGTATCGCAAATTAGTTGGGTTTAACCAATGGTCAATATCACTTTACATGAAAGAGAACTTATTTAGAATTGCTCAATATTTGTATTAGAATAATAAATATTTGAACGTTTCTGATCAAGACCTGTCTAGAAGTGTGAACTGTATATTTAGGAATTGTGAAATATGTTTGACTACAAATTATTCCAAAAAGAAAATGTACAGCATAATGCAATCTTATGGCACACAAGATGTATCTACAGTAGTTAGGGGAAAGAATATCAAATAACATATCTTATCAAGCGCAAGTTTTATTGCAATATCAAATAATTAAATATTACAGCAATAACATTTGCCATTTACTGTACATCTTATGTTTCTAAATGTTTTATCAAACTACAGTACATATACAAAACATATTTTGAGACAGACAATACTATTAAACTATGTAAACAATGTGTTTGACATACATTATGTACTACACAGCACAGCTGAAATAAACCAGCCAAAAGCCCAAAGAAACAGTGTACAATAGTGATATGTCATTGGTCCATTTTGAACTGTACCTAATTTGTATGTGGTTTCTATAGCTCCCGTAAGGAAGCTATAGCCAATTACAAATAGAGGCAGACTGCTACTTACGAGTACTTGTTAACAAGGAGTATACAACAAGAGTGCATAGATCACGCTTTGCTGTGAAGTGAACCCTATCTGAACCCAGTTCCCTCCAATTTAACAGGACTGTCTAAACCTCTAGGAATATAAACTGTGATGTCTCATTGGCCACTTAGCTGCTAGCAATAGCTTCCACCATATTGGAAGCATTATAGCTTTCTGTAACACATTGCAGCCTATGTTGTATACGGTTTCAATACAAATATAATTAACACTTTTTGTTGTCTGTTTGTATTATAATCGCTAAGTAACTATGGTTGCAGCAGTCTCGGACAAATGAGGCACCTACCTCAAAACGTCTATGGACTGAAAAGATTATCACAGAACAGAGAAGACGTAGCACTTCTACCATAGGTGGACTAGCCGCAGGGGTCAAGGGTCAGCAGCAGTCAGTAAGTAGGCTGTTGTACTGCTAGCCTTCATTTTGTAGACCTACTGCGGGTTTAAAGAACCCAAGTCTACATCTTTCAGCCCAGCATAGAGGGTGGCAACCATAGTAACAGGTGTCTAGTAAAGTCAATTTTATTTATATAGCCCTTAATCACATTGCAGTCTCAAAGGGCTGTATAGCCTAAATTTCACATGGAAACAAACAACACCCCCTTAACCTGCTCCTCCCCCTGGGCAAGGAAAAACTTCCATTAAAACCTCATGGGGGGGAAAAAAAGGGAAGAAACCTTGAGAAGGGACCACAAAGGGAGGAATCCACCCCTCCAGGACGGTTAAGATGCAATAGGTGATGGTAGGCAAACCAAATGTAGCATTAATACTATGTATAATCATTTTCACATTGTGCCGTTACTGTTCTAGTAAGCTTAACATTCCCCATGTCTGTGTTCGAAGTTAATGGTGGTGTACTGTATACCGGTAGTATAGTCAACAATATTTTAAAGACATTAATATAGCACCATAGAGTAACCTTTTGTTTTAAAGCTATAGTGGAGTATTTGCATCCTGAGCAGGGAATGACGTCACACTCCATCTGTGTGTGTTGTAATCAGAGCTCCTCTGTCTTTCGTTTCCATAGCTAGTCCGGCTGTGTGTGCATATTAGTGTATGTTTGTGTGTGTGTGCGTATTAGTGTATGTTTGTGTGTGTGTGCGTATTAGTGTTTGTTTGTTTGTTTGTTTGTGCGACCCACATAGCATTTGTTTTGGTGTGATATGCTGGACCTCTAGTGCGACATCTGGTGGCAGAAAGTCACGTGGAGACACTTAAATGTGGCGGATCAAACCTCTGCTCAGTAACGCGTGGGCATGTCAAACGCCACGTGACTGACACCCTCCATCCTATATCCCCCTATCCATGTCAACTTTGTTGCACCTGTAATGGTGGGAGAACTGATTTTCGTATGTATAACATGCTACATGGCTCCGCCCAACTTCAACATCACGAGGGCCCATATTAGTTCAACACACCTGTGTGGGCTAATGGAGCTGTAAAAGGTGAGCTAATGTTAGAGTGCTTCCTGGGTCTCGTTGATGCGACCGGTGTCGTGTCCCTCACTGACAGAGCTGACAACACACAGAGTAATGCCAACAATGATGAGGAGCATTCCTCCAACAGCTCCTGCAGATGGGAATATGGCCAGACAAGACACAAACCCTGAATATCAGAACGTCAGGCAAATACTGCAGCCGCGGGTCCGTAGCGGAGGCTGGGCAAACTGCACACGTCTTAACACTTCTATATTTGGTTACACTTGTTTGGTTTAAGCCCTCAGATCCCTCCAGCCCAATAGTCTACCCAATGTCAATGGTCTATTGCAGAGGTCCCCTTGGCTGATAGAAACTCGGCACAGGGACCCCCTATCGCATATAAAATCAATTATTTAGTTGTCGGGCCAACAATAATGTGTAGAGTGGCCTATAGTGTATAAAAGTAGGCCACTAACTAAGCCTTTAAACTTGACAGATTAATATGTTTATAGCAGAGGTTGTATTTATGTTAATTTATGACAATATCATTTTTGGAAGAAAAATAAGAAAAAGTTTGAAATCAAATAATTTGGAGGACTCCCTGCAGTACATCAGAGGACCCCGTGATGATGACCTCTGGGCAAAACAAGCTAATGTGAGGACATTGTGAACTTGAGTGCCACATACGTTTGCCCCCGAACTCCTCGCCTAGCAGCTTGCCAGTTAGTAGGGTGCAGAGGAAGGTAAGGGCGTTGGTTACAGGAACAGCTAAGGACAAATCTGAGAGAATAAAGGGACCAATAATGTTAAACAAATAGAGGAACAATTTAGATTAAAGTTAACTTGTTAATATTCAGTGTACCATTATTAAGGTAATGGTACACTGAATATGTAGTGTAGCTCTATGTAGCTCACCTGTGGTGGCAAGAGTTAAATAGTAGACCAGAGATCCACTCTGGTTCAGGAGGAATGGCACCAGGTACTGGTTAGGAAAACGCATGTCGTTTAGATAACAAAACAAGAACAGCTTCAACGTAATTTAATGCGTTAACGTCGTTTACCTGGAGATTGAAGAATAGAAACTTGACTTCAGCTAGTAGCTGTAAAGACTTATGGGTGCTTTTTACATTCTCTATACCCTCTGTGCCCTTTTTCAGGAAAGGATTGGTGCACCCCCACAATACAGCCACCAGCAAGAGACACAGCACCTCCGCTGAAACAAACGACAACCTGACTCTACTAACTGGAACAGAATGGGCATTTAATAACGAATCCCTTTCTTAAAACAGTAGTAAATGCATATTAGAGAACGCAAATGTGCTAATGTTATCATAAAATACATTTTAAGCACAAAATGTAGTCTACGTATAAGCTTCGTCGCACACACGGACATAAAACACGTAGCATGACCGATGTACAACAATCAAAATAAAGGAATATATGTTAGCAATATTAGTTATATATGCTAGCAAGCAATTAACCACAGTATCATAATATGCACTCACCTACGGAAACCATTGTAATATGAACACGGAAGAGATGCATTCAGTTACACTACCTTGTTCTGTTAAATCATGTTTCTGCATTATTAGTATCGCACGAATGCAGGCATATATTTGATTAAAACTGGTAGAATAAGTTTTATTGATTTATTACATGAAAACATATAACAATATAGAATATCTATAACAATTGTTATAATTTCAAATAATTATTACTGAATGATCGTGCTTCGCGCGTGTTGCTATCTTGAATGCTGCTTTCAGTTTTGAGTCAACTCCAACCAACAGCAGAGGGCGCCAAATAAGAAAACTGAACACTGAAATGCTTTCTGTCCAAATAATAAGCATGTTAGGTCATGGATGTATCCCTGTGGGGCTCTAGGTCACAGGAGATCGACTCGGGCACCAGTAAAAGGCAGACATTACTGTTGTTATGTAGATTTTTTCACATGCAATAGTTACACAAAGCATCATCTAGAAATGTACTGTAGCATTTTATTTATTTAATTTCAGGAGAAAATACATAAAAAAGACAGAATAGTTTGGACAATAAAGTGCAAAATCCTTTTGTGTCATACTTAAATTAAAAGGGCTGACTTCAGCTGTTCCACAATAGTTAAAAACTACAGACGACTAATGATTGAGGATGTTTATGTGTGCCTGCATTCATGTCCAGTCTCACTCTGTGGCATCCTGAACTGAATGGTTTGGTGAGTATGAAAAGCATGTGAATTATATACTATGGTGGCCTTCACAGTCATCAGATCTCAACATATGCTATGGTGGCCTTCACAGTCATCGGATCTCACAACACCTATATGGAGATTTTGGATTTAAAACAGCACTCTCCGCCACTATCATCAAAACTACAAATGAGGGAATATCCTTTGTGAGCATCCCTCCAGTAGAGTTTCGGAGACTCGTAGAATCTACAGTATGCCAAAGCATAGTTCAACTGTTCTCACTGCCTACTTTAATGAGACACACAACGGTGTTTTTTCCTAGCCTTTCCTAACCTAACATTTGTCACATGTCTGTTTATCCACTTCATAAATATAATCCCTGTAATCTCTTTAATTTTGCGTAGTTAACAAAATACAGTATATTTGCATCTTAAATTCGTCGAACAAAATCTTAGCAACTAGTGTGATTTCATTCTAAAAGTCAATAAAATATATGTTATATTATATATGCCATATATTCCTAGGTTGCACCAATGGCCAATGCGATTGAAGAAGTGGATACATTTACAGTTGTTAGTTCGTTTTTCTTGCTCATCCCATTTAAAGGCTCCTTCTCAAACAGAAATGTTCACACTTTAAACCAAATAGGCCTGCACAGTTGTATTAGTATGTACAATACTACGGCCTCTCTGAATACTGACTGTAGTAACAACAACAACAACAACAAATAATAATAATTATTATTATTATTATTATTATTAAGCAAATGCTGACCAAAGCAACTTCTTCATTTAATACCTCGTCCTTGTATGTCCATCCATTACGATACCAGGCTTAAATTGTTCCCAATGTTTATTTTAGATGTTTGTATACTATTATCCATGTGTTAACCTGATTTGGCTCAGTTAGTGGAAAACATGATCTTGGGTCAGTTTTACCCATGATGCAGTCAACGCAAATTCCCACGATAGCACAGGCCACACGGAGCCCATGCCCAGAGTACAGGACAGCGATGTTCCATCCAGTGCCACCTATGCGTTTCCTAACGTAGGAACGCTGTGTATGGTGACCACAGTGGAGCCACTGTGTGTGCTGTTTCGCTCCCCGTCGTTCCGCTCCGCACCGTTCCGCTCCGCACCGTTATGCTCCGCGCCGTTATGCTCCGCGCCGTTCCGCACGTCGCCGTTCACCTCTGCTCTGGGGAGACGAAAGCCCCCCCCCGAGATGCCGGCTGAACTTTGAATGCTGCCCGACAAAGAGCTGACCCCGACGGTGCTCAAGGGCATGCTGCTCTGCGCCGTGGACGACGTAATTTTGTTTTGCCGTGATTTGGAGCCCCCGTTGACCCCTAGAACTCTCGACTCATGAGTGTACCTAATTAAATGAAGAGAAACGGAGAAGAAGAAAACAAAAAGCATGTATGATTAACATCATAGACAGCATAGCCAAGTGTTGTGATCTAGAACTGCTGTCTTTCATCGTGTGGGAATATGTCTATTCAGAGGAATGTCACCTGACCTGTTATATGTCTTCAGGATGATCAGAAGAATGGTGAGAATTATGATGATGCCTATTACAATGACAGCAATCATAGCACCAGAACCTGTGTGCAGAGAGAGAGAAAGAGAGAGAGAGAGGGAGAGAGGAATTTGTTTAATTTTACACATTTTCATTGGTTCATGATACGTGGCGTGGCAGTGAAGAATTGAGAAAAACCTTCCTTTTAATGAAATGTGTAAAATGTTGAGCCAGGTACAGGCACTGGACAGGTATTATTCCATTTGAGCCTTGCAGTTGTTTGACTGTGATGCACAGTGTTATTAATAAGATGAGGATTAGCCTAACATCATGTGATGTTTTGATTTGATTTATAGCAACACTCCTTATTTGATGGCACTGTAAGAATAAAAGTTTGTCATTAACAGATCCATTGTTTTCCCATCACGTCAGAACATGCACACACAAACACACACACAGTACAGTACAGTGCACCACAGTACACACACAAAGAAGATTACGCTGTCCTTACTCTGGATTAGTATTTGTTGTTGGGACAAAGTTGTGGTGGTTGTGTTAGTGAAAACGGTGGTGAGACTAGGCACAGGTGAGACAGACGTCTGAGACATCTTCAGCAATAACCTGCATAGGCAGAGCAAAAACACAAATAAGTAACATTCAGTAAGAACAATACTCCACAAACAGTTTAGACAAAAAAGAGGATGAATGTCATACAGTATATTGACCAAACAAATGTAGTTATTGATCAATTCTGACTCACTACATGGTACCTCAACATGATTCAGAAGGTACTGTAGCCTATAGGCCAGGCATACCCCCCGACTAGGAGTACAACGCCATGAACCATAGCTAGCCTGTCCTGCTTCCTGCAACTGTCTAGAATATAACTTAAGTCCAGGTTTATAGCATATGAGCTTCGGTGTAGACTACTATCACCTTCCTAGATTCTTACAGAAAAAAGATCACCCACAATTGTCTTTTTAAACACAAATTGATAGGTTTACTGTTGCAATGCCTCTAAAACCTCTCTATATTTTCCACTAATTCCACATACCTTTAGAAGGTGGATGATTGTTTTGTAAACTACAATTGATCACAGCAATGAAACTTGATATTAATTTAGTCTGAGACATCAACTTTTCTTGTTTAAACTTCATTCCTGTAGCATCAGTCAGCAGAGCAATCACAATAGATTGCATGTTTCAAAAGAGAACATTTGCCTCTACTGAAGCTGAAAACCATTGTTCACTGGAGCTCACACCACACACACACACGCGCACAAGCACACATGAGTGTGCGCACATACAAAGAAAAAGGTTGAATAAAGGGCAAATATCTCACTTGCCCTTTCAACTTTAGTGGGTACATTTACAATACAAGTCTTAAACTCTGAAATCTGCTTTGCGTAAACTAGAGTAAATATTGTACACCATCTGAAGCCAGCTTATGTCTTTTATGTCTATGATAGAGTGAAAAAAACAATGACATACTGTATTTTATCAGATTTTGTCCTATGAAGATGTCATTAAAAATGTATATATGTTGCTGTTCGCCCTACAAATTGAGGAGCTATAGCGCTGATGTTGTACAAGGTGTTACAAAATGATGAATCCGATTTTGCTATATCTGCCACCACAAACCGTTCATGAATGAAACCTACCACTTTAAAGAGAGAGGTATAGAGTTTACTTCATAAAACCTCTTAACTCATTAAACCGTTTGTAACTTGTTATGTATTTGTAACATGTTGACATTGTATAATATACTGCTTTGAATTTTTGTCCATCATTTTGAAACACCGTGTATTGCTGTTCAGCTTCAGTATTCCTGCTTGGGGACAGATATTACCTAACCTATTCTAATGTTGACCGACTATTAAGTCATAGAGATTAGCAATGTCACATATATCATGTTTGCTATTTGTATAGGTGACAGCTTCTGATAAGCGGTCAACAGATCAAATGTGCTACACTGTATATGGGCTGACCTGCGCAGAAAGGGAATGTTTCATCAATAGGGTCACCAAAACAGTCTATTTCTAAAGTTCTTAAAGTTTTCATCTGACGAGTTACGAGTTCCAATATGTTGGTTAAATGTATACTGTATACTCCACATAGCACAATAGTTACATAGTGCACATGCCTAGTAACACCGTAAACCTTTACATTAGAATGCATACTGTTAATCCGGGTGTTCCACTGATGTACAGTAAGGGTTATGTTGTTCCAGAAACCATAGCTATGCTCTTATACGGCAGATCCAATATCCTCTTTCCCTTCTTCAGCAAACATGATTTATTGGTCAGTACGAAAAAAAAGGAACACTTATGTTTCTCGTTTTATTTAATGCATGAACTGGAAAGATCTCCTTTTTTCACATGCAGCTGGGCACACATACATGCCAAGAGTGGTAGTGTGAGTGTTAACCTTGAACACATTCATAAACACACATAAATGCTGACCTTCATCAAATGAGTCAATATTTAAGCCAATCAGATACAGCTCCGGATGCTTAACAACACACAGGTGTTAATGGTAGTTCTGAACTGTTGTGTGAAAAACTTTTAGCAAATGCATTTAGCAGACGGTTCTATCCGAAGCGACTTACGAACAGTACATTTGTCAATAGACGATGCACCGGTTATCGTAAGCATGCAACGTTCTGTTAGAATATTGACAGCAGCATGCCATCAGGGCTAATTTGATAATTGATACTCAGAGTTATTAATATCAGCATCTTTGAAGAGCTGATTTCACCTCAGGTTTATTGGTTACATTTCAGATTACAAAACACTTTTCATCAATCTTAGGCGTAACCCTGTGTGTGACAATATGTAAATGACTATTTAGTTTGCAGTTTGACAAAATAACATATTCTTCATTCAGTTTATATTTTTGGAATGGTTAACAATTCTGCTATTGCAAGCTGATATTCCCTACAGATATGATATTCCACACATGTGCTTAACCTGA
>JAODUH010000652.1:0-36985 GCA_027564835.1 Typhlichthys subterraneus | reverse complement strand
TCAGCTGTGTTGGAGCAGGGAGACATCTAAAACATGCAGGGCTGCGGCCCTCTAGGACCAGGATTGGGGAACCCTGCAGTATAGTATATCCTTGACTAAATTAGATGATGCCTCTCTGTAGAACGCTGTTTGACATGGTAATTTGGCAAGACGCACACTGCAATATTATTAGGAATACATGAAAGAATATAGTCGAATGTCGCACAAGCTACACAAGTTTGTGGGACATTAGCAACAGTAACCAATGGGGGCGGGTCTTGCAAGCTGAGTTGGAAAGGTCTATTGGTTTCTAAATGTTTGACAAATGCTTTTGCATTGAGGCGTTCCAGACTGATACTCGTGGCAAAATGAAATTGGAGCTTGCAAGACCAGGAGGGTATAAAAAGGTGCGCAAATAAACTGCCCACGCAGACACACACACACAAACAGGTGAACACAACCTACCAGGCTGCCCTGCAGGATCTTGGGTCTCTCCAGAGCCACAGTGATACAGTTGGAGAATATGAAGGCCAGCACGACGTAGTCAAACAGCTTGTGGGCTATAATGGACTGACACATCTGTCTGAACCTGGGAGGAGCAGAGGAGAGGAGAGGGGAGGAGATGAGACAAGAGGAGAGATAGGGACCGATAAGTATAAGAGAGAGTTTGAAATGCAGATGGAGCACATGGAGGTACATTGAGGACCAGTAGGAAAGATCTGGATAAAAGCTTTCAGATGTATGATGAGTTAGGTAAAAACAGAGGAGGGAAAATTGCATGTCTCCAGTGCGTCTCCAACATGTTATCCATTCCCCTTAAACGCAATTTCCCACCAGCCGTCTCCTGCGTGTGCAAGCCCGGCTTCCTGACGGCGCTCCAGAGCCCCCTTACATCTCAGTGAATAACTGGCCTCATTCGTTCCCTGATTACATCCTAATTCAAAACAAATGACATCATCAGTACTCTCAAAAGCAGACAGGTCCCAGGAGTAAGCCACACAGACACATAACGGCACAGAGCCGAAGGCAGCCGGCGGAGAGAAGCGCCGTATAGGGACACGCGGTGTTGGAATATTCACGGCACAAGACCAAATGTGTCAAAACCCTAGCAGATAGCTTGGAGATTCTCTGCACAAGAGAAAAGGCAGCCATATGAAATGCCAAAGACAGTCGTAGTCAAGAATAAGAGGGCTCCGGGGGGGAAGTTTATCTGCAAGTCGCATTTTCCGAATGGCATACCCTGACTGTAAATGTGTCATTTTGTATAATGAACCATTGTTTTCTACTATAGCGGGATTGTAACTCCTCACGGACATAATATGATTTATGGAACCACCCCGAGATCATTTAAATGGAATAAACCTATTTTAAATATAATGCAACTATTAATAACATGTGTACACACATGTTTAAAGGTTTGTGATTATTTATTATATATTGCATGTGTCTACAATGCTGTGGGGGCTGCGGGTTAATTGTCATAACCAGTGAAGAACCACTGCATTATCCAGTACCACACCAACCCTTACAGCATATAAGGCACTGCCTGCTGCATTACATTTCTATGAAGTCTGTCCTGTTGACAAACAGGGGGACGGGAGAGAAAATATCCCTTTGTTATCTGCGAGCGGGCAAATCAATACTCTAATCTAGCCCTTCTCCCTGTGCGAAGCCGCCGGCGTGCCCCCCCTATTGACGAACCGGGGAGCAGGATCTGATCTGGCAACCCACCCTCCGTATTGATTCGGTGAGTTGCCAGGGTTATATACATCCTGCGGCCAGCCGATAATGCTCGGCGGCGCAGATAGCAGTCTGTGATAGACAGCGCGCAGGACTGAAGCTCAAAGGGGACGACGATTCGTGCGCGCACGCACAGCGCAAGCACAGCGCACACACAGCACACGCTGTGAACTTATGCGGCATGAGGCTAGCGTGCAAAGTGGCGGGCACATGCTACTTTGTCGTATGCTAATCTAATGTAGAGCTAACGTGACGTAAGGGGAAAAGGTGTGCGAGGTGTGCATCAATCACCTGTTCTGCGGGGAGAACAGGAAGACGGACCAGTCTTCTCTCGTCTCACACCAGTCTGGTCTGTACACCTCCAACATCTTCTGGATACGAAAACACAGGCTCTGAAGGGCGGTAGAACACACACACACACACACACATTTGTCTTTGTTTATATCATTTAAATGAGCTTACACATGCTATCATGTATGAGAGCACACGTTTAGGCATGCAATGATCTTCCCGTTATTTCCTGCCCGCTCGTAATCTCGACACACATGCCCTATACCAAATGTTCATTTAGTAAACAACACAACACATGCACACATGCATTTAAATTATTTACAGAGTGAAATTTTTCTGTAGCAACACCTCGGAGCATCATCCAACATTACCATCTGTCTCGCCCGCTGTCTAAATAGTCCTTTCTAATTAACCTTGTGTCGTTCATACACTGACTGTTTACAGTGAAAACAAAGGGAGTCCCGTAGGGGCCTGGGCGTTAGGGAACCTGGAGTGCATGCTTCACACAGAAACCCTGAAACGCTGAACCAGCAAGTGGGAGATTATTGTATGTGGAATCTTAAAAGGTAAAAATAAAACCATGTGTCCGTGGATAAAGGTGTTATGTGGATACATTATATGTGTGTGATTCATTCCAGAGGATGTTAAAAGGCGTGATCGCTATGATTGAATTTAGCACAGTATTGAATTACAGGGACATAATTAAACCATACTATTTTTTATTTATGTATTATATCACTATAATTATATGCAGCTGTGATGAGTTTTCAATAAATTTTTTACTGAATTCGTCTACCAATATACTTGTATTCAATAGCTAGGTTGAAACCAGCCTGATATTGAAGGCTCTGGCTCTACTGTTGCTTTGCTCTGCAAAGCATTCTGGAAACCCGTTGAAAACTTTTTGTTTTACATTTTTACAGTATGTACTGCAGTGTTTTTATGTAACTTTATATTCTTCTTTTGAGGTCAGGTCTCTCTTTGAGTTTTTTTTATCTCAATGTGACTCATATGGTAAAATAAAGGTAAAATAAATAAAAACATGTAAGCGTGTGTGCCTTTGGGTCAATTAGTTGATTCATTATTATGACTCCAAAGTGCTGACATTTAAAAAAGCACCACTACCATATTGAAACTATTTTCTTCAATAGCGTGGCAAGGCAACAGGACATTTACTATGGGAACTGGTATCACTGCTAACTCCCACAGCTGCTTAAGTGATGCAATGCAGTGCAGTGACATTATCATGTTACACCAGTTAGTCAGTCAATCCTTCAATCCTAGCTTTCTCTGTTTCATAGCTAGTTATAGCTATGAAACTGAGTCACTCAGTTACTCATCCACTGTAATGCCCACACACACACACACACACACACACAACTCACATAGTCGATTTCATCGTCCAGGTCTTCCTGGTTCTTGGTGCGGGTGTTGACCTGAGGGAAGACCTCGGCCAGCAGCTGGTTTTGGGGGTTCCCTCTCCCGGACCGCCTGGTGTGGGGGTGTCGGGGCAGGGGCTGCAGAAGCTGCGATAGGGGCGTCTTGCCGTTGCAGTCCTTGTGTTCGCCGCCCGGACCCCCGAAGCCCCCCGGGCCCTCGTCCCCGCAGATGAGCAGCCCCCCGGAGTAGCTGCCGGTCCTGGGGGGGCCCAACAGGTGTCGTGGCGGCAAGGGTGGCGGGAGCAGCGGGGGTCCCGGGACCTGTAGCAGATGGGGGGGGAGCTCCAGGGACAGAGCCCGCCGGTCCCGCCTGGGCACAAAGTGTCCCGGGAGGAGCAGGGGGAGCGGAGGGGACAGCAGCGACTCCTCCTCGCCCGGCCGCAGGGGCCGGAGGAGGTGGGACGGGGAGGAGGAGGTGGAGGCGGCGCGCGGACCCCGGATGCGGAGGCTGCCCCCCACGGGCCCGCCCAGGCCCGCCAGGCCGTAGAGGGGGCGGGCCGTGGCGGGGGAGGAGGCAGAGCACGGGCGCACCCCACCCAGGCTGTTCCAACTGGAGCGACGCGCCCACAGGGCCTGGGGGTGGGGGGGCAGTGGGCGGCCCCAGTTGTGATACCCCTGACCCCCTGTATACTGAGGTGAGGGGGGGCAGAAGGAGGGAGAAAGGGGGATATCGGGGGAAGAGAGAGAGAGAGAGAGACAGACAGAAAGACAAAGAGAAATGAGGATATATGACCAAGCTAAACAGAAGCCATATTGATTTCCAGCCCCCTCTGATTACATTCCTTCCATCCACTGTTAGCAGGAAGCATTCCAAGGCAGCGTGGGACACAAGACAGACTGCAGGGAAGCCGAGTTGCATGAGCTCTGTGCCTGACCTCTACCTGCTCCAGAGGTGCTACTTAAGAAGGCTAGGCTGACCCTGCACCCCAATTTGAGGGACAAAAAAATACACATTTCCCCACACAGATATGAATAACGTTCATCCAGCATGGAACAAGGAATAAATGTACAATTATATGGCTGGACTTACTTGGATTAAACACAATTAAATGGTTTAACTAATGTCCAGTTTTCAGTTTATATAATTAAACAGACTATTTAGGCCTCAATGTCCTTTTACACCAAGCGCGATGCGAAAAGGCGATGCAAAAAAGCGACGGTAAATTATTTTAAATGCATTATAGTATATGACATCATATACATACAGCGCGAATGTTCGCAATGCGAAAACATTTATACTTTCGCCTGCCGATGAAATGGGTTTAACCAATCACAACAAACTATTGATGTCACATGACAATAGCAGAGCTGTTTACATTCAGTTTACATTGCAAACAGCCAGTAAAGCTTCGATAAACACCCAAAACATCTACAGAATGTAAGGTATGATTAGCCTACAGTAAGTAAATAGCTATTTGACAGTTACATTTTTTGTTATAACAAGATTGCATTGGCTGGCATTGCTACGAATATGGATTGGATTTATAATAATGAAGTATGATCCATAGCATTTGAACTGCCTCAGGTTTTCGCGTCGCGCTTTAGAGCTGAGCGCTACTGACACTTAGGGTCCCAAATGTCGGTTAGGACCCCCAGGTGGTGGTGGGATGCCTCTGGGGGAAGGGTTGCAAGGTAAAACATGAATAAATAAAAATATGAGAGCAGATCTTCAATACCTGAATGACAATTAACAACTTTTTGAGAAGTTTGAGAACTACTGGCATAGACAACACATGCATTTAATGTAATAGCCCACCTATGGGTTGCTATGCAGATAAGCAATTACGAAACGTCGCACCAATTACACTCAAATGGTTTTCAGATTTTTCATTTTAATTCATGTACTCTGGCATTTTTGGGAAGATATTTAATCAACTAATCAGTGAAGGTTTGATAAATAACTAAATAAAGGAAGGAAGGTGTCATAACAGACAGTTGTGTAAAGTCTATCTTTGAACAAGCACACTGTACCTCACCTCATATCCTATTACCTAGTGACCTCAGATCCACTTACTAGAGCCCTCTTTTCCAAGTTGGCCCTGCCCAGGGAAATCACACTGTTCTTCCTCGAGCCCAGGGCAAAGGTCAACCTGTCTCCTAGGTATAGACCAGCAGGGACTGGAGACAGGTCCAGGTGGCCATTGGGGGTCAGGGTGCATATCTTAGGGTCTGGGGGAAGAAAGATATCACCATCATCAACTGTATAATCTTTGGTCTGTTCTTGAAGAAAAAAGGTTACATTACAGCACGGCCATCTTGGAAAGCCACAAGGAACAGTTTAAACACACATTTTAATCTAATGAAACTTGCCTTTGGGTTAGAACACTGTGCAACCTGTTTTGGTTTTGATTATGCATAATACTAAATATGTAAAATGTGTAGTTTAGATGCTGGTACATAAAAGACATTCAGACTTGAAGGGGGAGCAATGGGGAGAGAAGAGCATTTGAGAGAAGATGCATGGAGAGAGGAAAAGAGGAGAAGATTTAATGAATATACATAATTAAGGGGTGTGCAGCTTATATTTCAGACATGGAAGAGGTTATGCTTAGTGTCTGATGCCGAAATTAAAGAGAAAACAAAGCCTTCACTATATGGAGAAAGCGTCTGAGCTGATAGGGTTTTAAAGGACACATATCCTGTATCATGACAGTGACTTAATTAATCATTCAGCCACTTTACATTGAAGAGACTACTGTCTGTCACTGATGTTAATTATCACCTTTTCAGCCAGTCAGATTTGAGAATTCACAGTGACATTATTATACAGAATACAGCATACAGTAAACAACATTTTATCTTCACATAAATGGCTAAACACACAGATAATGAATGTATTTCATGGACCAAAATATGAAATTGGAGGAAAAGTAATTAAGAACAGATCCAAATATTCAGGAAAGAATGTATAACTTCACAGTTATACAAAAACGAAAACAGTGAAGTTGCTAATTTAGTGTTATAATTTACTTTTTAGAGTTAAAATCTAGTTGGATTTGTTTATAATATAGTATATAATATATATCTAGTGACTTAAATTAAGTAAATCTGCACTTCATTTAGGAAATATTATCAAGTGAATTTCATTACTGCACTGGCAGCCAAATTTGCTAATTTTAATAATAAGCAAGCTCAAAACTAATATCTAATAATATATTTGCATTTATATTTGATAGGGCATTTTTTTCAGTGTTCCCAGTATTGTAATGTAATATTGATTATGCCCAACATACATCACACATTACATGCTGTATATCCATGCAACAACCATTTGGCACATTTAAGTGTCATAACTAATAGGCAGCGTGCACACAGCCTTCAAAACAAAGCGTACCGCTTGCCGCACTGCGAAATGTTTTGTACCTGACAGATGGAGAGAGTCCTTCAGCTTGTCACTCTCGTCAAAGTTACAGGAAGACCTGTCGTCATCTGAGTACGAGCGATTTGCATCCCCCTGCACAGAGACCGCATGAGAGAGAGAGAGTTCAGAGATTGACAAATAGAGGCAAGCAAAGAAGGAAAAAGGAAAGAGAGATTGACAGCAAGACATAAAGGATAAGACAGAGTGAAATTGTGATTAATAGGAATGATTTAGTAGTGTGAAACTGTCACAGGCCACATTTAAATAGGAACTGCCAATCTCAAGCTGTCCTCATTAACGTACCCAAGTATCCGATGGGGCAGTTTATCCTCTTCTCTAGTTTTGTTACACTTAAGTTTGCCCCAGCTTGGAACTATTAAGACAACCGTCTGAAGCTGTATTATCCCAGATAGGAAACAGCTCTGTTGCCAGAGCTGTTTCTTAATGCGAGCTCCTATAACATTTGTACCTTCTGTCCCCTTGATATGAGATACAAGACTAAATATATTACTGTCGTGACATTAAAGGGGGTGGTGGAAGCCAAGCATACTGTAGCCATGTGAAAACTAAAATTATTGTTATTTTATGTTTTACTATGACGCACATGCACGAGGCTTGAGGTCAAGAACACCAGTACTTTGTATCTGTTAATACACCTATGACTGTCACATTTGAATATGCTGCTATTGGCTACTTGACTTGACTTATCACCTCGGCCTGGAAGCCCTCCACCAAGATGGCGACCAGAAGGTTGAAGAGGACGTAGTTGCCGAAGGTCATGAGAGCTACAAAGTAGAGGGCAGCGCAGGGTGAGGTGGAAGCCATGCCATTGTACAGCACCATGTTCCAGTCCTCCTGGGTCAGAATCTACAGGACGTGTTACACAAAGAGTAGAGCATGGACACACACAACGTAGCCATGGACTGACACACAGTGTACACACACACACACACACACAGTGTGCACACACACACAGAAACACACACAGTTTATACACGTTCAGGTGAACATTACCTGGAATACGGTGACGATGGCCCAGAGCAGAGAGTCAAAGTTCTTCCTGTCAGGCACTGTGTCTCCTGCATCCGTCTTCAGGCTGAACTTGCAGCCAAAGATGTGCATCCCCAGGATACTGCAACAGAGCACGTGCATAATGGGGATGCTCAAGTGCATATTTTAAGGGTCTGATTGTAATTGGATGTAGTTGTATTTGCTTTCAATTGCAAATGGCGCTTAGCTGACAGAAGGGATCAAATATGGTACAAATAACACTTAGCTACCACGACAGCAATACGACTATAGCTGCAAGAGTAGCAATTACACCAATTGATGTCACTCTAAAAAGACCCCAGTTAGAGCGGAGATCAGATTATGTTATTATTGGTCAATAAGTACTGATGCGACTGTTTGACTCTTGAAAGCTCCACGGTATTTTTCTCTCCTCCCCTTTTGAAGGGTGCACAAGTAAACATGATACTGTTATCTCCCTTTTCTGTCCATTCATCACAAATGCTCTCTTGTCACTCATTCACTGTTTATTCCTGTCCCGAGAGTGAGAAACCGAAGCAGGGTTTGTTTTATTCACCTTGATCCGTGCGCTGTTTAGCACATTACTGGGGAGGTTTCCGCACCGCGCTAACATCTACAAAGTGGAAAATCAAAGTGCTGCTTATAACAGCAAGCGCTTGCTGGGCTCAGAGACGTATAGCGCCTGTGCCATCTGTCTCGGTGCACTCTACTGGATTGCTGTGCTGCAGGGGTATAGCACCTGACAGGCACATGCACACAGTGGAAGGGCCGTACGAAAGGCACACCCATGCACACCTGAAAAAACACCAACCAACGGCATGCAAACACACACACACACACAGGGAGCTCATGAGCAAAGAATGACACACAGAAACTGTCAATAGAAACACACCAGACACTAGGGGCTAATTCCTATTATTGCTGTGCTCTCTATCAAGCGTACCTCACCTATTCGTAGACCTGTCACTCACTCAATGGCTCAGCGCTTCTAGGGAATAAGCTTTCTGTCTCCCTCTCTTTCTCTCTCTCTCTCTCCCCCCCCCACCCCTTTCCCTACCCTGGCGTGGAGGCTACCTGAAGATGAAGATGAAGAGCATGAGGAGCATGCAGAAGGTGGCCACGTTGTCCATGGTCTTCATTAGGACCACCAGCTGCCTCCTCAATGCCGGCATGAACCTCACCAGCTTGATGACCCTGAGCAGCCTGAAGGTCCTCAGCACGGAGAGACCTCCGTCTGCCTGTCCGATGATCTCACACACACTGTGCGTGTGTGAGTACACACAGAGAATAGATTATTATTCATATGAATAGTAATAATAATAATAAACTTTTTTTGTATATCACGTTTGAAGAAATGCAGTTCAAAGTGTTTTCCACGGAGGGAATACATGAACAATCTTGGGTCCCACAAGAAAATACAGAAATCAAAAACAAAACACACAAATACACAGAAAATGGTAAATGTTCAAACCCGCCACAAGAAAATACAGAAATCAAAAACATAGCCATTTTAAAATGGTTACAAATATAAATGAACTCTAAAATAAAGAATATGAAACAATTTGTAATACAAGGACTTCATTACCATTTTCCACATACCTAACTAGCTAGGTAGCAAACAGACGGACACTGATGTATGAATATACTGTACTGACTGAATAGCTAACAAACTAGCAGATCACAGACACAGACAGACCACAGACAGAATGCATGTTTTACTCACTAACTAGCAAACTAAGTGAATGACTAGCTAATTATAACTAAGGACTGCGGTGAAGGGCCAGACCTGATGATGACGATGATCCCATCAAATATGTTGTAAGGGTTCCTCAGGTACGCGAAGAAGCCAAAGGCCGTCAACTTGAGGATCATTTCCAATGTGAACATGCTGGTGAAGACGATGTTACAGATCTCCAACACATTGGTCAGCTCATCAGGCTTGGTGGTCAGAGAGAGAGAGACAGAGACAGAGGGGGACATGAATGGAAAAGTAAATTAAAGAAGGAAAGAGGGAAATTAAGGTGGAATGGCTCCAGACGTGAAAAAAGAGGACAGATGTGGACAGAGAAGAAAGAAATGGAGAGAGGAAAAAAAAACACAAAGTCGTCATTACACCACCGTTGTGCAATTGTCACAGCTGCAACAAAGGATAAGTAGAGCAGGCATTTGTGTTTGCCTCACGTTCCTCTGCCTTTATTGAAAAGGCTGTCACCCCAGCCGTCAGTCATTTGAAAAGAAGGATTCTTCTCTCACCGGCGAAAAAATAAAAAAATTAATTTATATATCTGAAGGGGCAAAAGTGAATGAAAATGTGCTCCGATTGAAGATGCTGAAACACAAATTGGGCCCTTTTAGTTCAGCTGCACATTGGGGATTGTAAGAAAAATATCAGGGCACGTCGTAACAACAACAATGAATAGGCCTGTTAGAAAGATAGAGCAGTAAGAGGGAAAGAGATTGTATCATGCGCTGGCTGCGTGAAAGCGTGTCTTGGGCTGCTACGAGTAATTTGAGCTGTTTATATAATGGTTACATTCTGTTTCATATTTTGTGTCTTCGTTCATAAAGACATTTTACATTGTAAAGTGGAAAAGATAGTATGCATTTTATTAGCCAATAAAGTCGCAGTCAGCTCGGTGCATAAAAAAAGCATGCAGAATGTGTCAACAGGTTCAGCTGTTGTTCAGACAAAACAGCAGAAGAAATGGAGAATAAATGTGATCTAAGTGACTTTGACAATGGAATAAGTGCTGTTGCCAGATGGGGAGATGTGAGTATCTCAGAAACTGCCGTTCTCCTGGGATTTTCAAGCGGTGTCTAGAGTTTACAGAACACTGTGAAACCCATCCCCCCCTGGAAAACGTCCAGTTCTGTTTGCGAAAATGTCTTGTAAATGAGCGAGGTCAGAGAGAAATGGGGAATGGCCAGACTGGCGTCACAGGAAGGTGACAGTAACTCCACGTGTTACAATAGTGGTATGGCAAAGAGCATCTACCTGTAAGCATCAACATGCCTAACCTCTACCAACGCATTAATAACATGTTATGCTACATGTCTGCTAGTTGACCAAATACTGTATACTGTATGTGCAATATTTCTATCAGAACTGCTGTCAACTTTGGCCTCAGAAGCCGTCTAATCGGCTATTAAAAACACCTCGGGGCTTCACGTTCTGTGACAGCTCACTTAAAACGTCAACAGTGCTGCACAGCATTCTCTAATCTTTTTATCCTTATCCTTTATTCTTCTGTCTGCCATTTCTTTCTTCGTCTCATCTTTTGTCTCATATCAGGCAAGGCCGTCTCTCCCTGATCAATACCCTGGCATCACTCAATGGCCAGAGGGAAAGTAAGACATATGAGGAGAAGGAACAGAGGAACTGCATAATTCTCATGTTTTCATGAGAATTATGCAATGGGAAGGAAGGATGGAACAATGAAAGGAAGCAAGAAGGGAGGGAGGGAGGACAAGGAGAGAGGAGAGAAAGAACGAAAAACTGGAAGGAATGAAGACATATAGATGGCAACATAAATACTAAGCAAACATTCAGTGCAGTTGACACCCCACTAACTCAAAACGCCATCTTTCCCCGTTCACTTAACCTCCCTATTTCTTCCCTGCCTTTCATAACAGATATCTCCTGACACCTTCCCTCTTCCCATCTCTCTCCCCATCACTTGATTCATCTCTTTTTCTGATTCCCTCACACGCCAGTATCCATGAAGCGGCTGCTTTTCTATCTTGACATGTACTTCAGTCACAGCGTGTGAATGTTGCTTGAATGTGAATAAATGACTACAACTCACAAACACAAACTTCAAATTCTGCCAGCTGCTAAATGCTCTCCCACAAGCAAATCCAATGTCCATGTAGGCTATTATGAGCAGAAACACATTCAGCAGGTTATGAAATACACAAATGCAAATGAAAGCTCGTCTTATATCTCACCAACACAGGCTATCACTGAGTCAGTGAGGGAGAATTCAGTATCATATGAATATACTGTACGTGGTGAAAGAAGCCCTTCGGCAAACTGTTCAAATAAAACCACTGTCAAAAAACCTAAACACATTAAACATATAGCACTAGAGCATTTAGGTTTTAAGGCAAGAGGGAAATATTGAGTTCCTGATTTAAAAGACCCCATATAAAAAATGTCCTTTTGTCTGAATGGGCCTGAAAGTGATGGACACATTTAGAAATCTGTAGAACAGCTGAAACACAACCCACTGTCCGCAATGACAGTTTGAATGTGTTAATGATATGGGACCTTCAAGATGATTGTATGAGGTACACATCCACACACAGCTCACCCTGCGAAGAAGTGTATGCATATTTGCTCTAGAACCTGTGTGTGTGTGTGTGTGTGTGTCATATAAATCACTCACGCAGGTATAGAGGGAATAAGACTGAAATGTGCTGTGTAACTGCCGTCTGGATATTCCTTTTTATTCTTCTCTCGTCTTGTCCTCACGCCGGCGTTATTTTTAGATTCTTGGGAGATGATGTACCCCGTCAGCGAGTGAGGGGGAGGATGAAAGAGAGAGAGTAGCGTGATGGAGTGAGAGTCGGCAAAAGTGAAGGGATGGGAGAGTGAGAGAGAGAGGGAATAATGATGGAGTGAGTTGGCCACAGAGCAGGGCTGAGAGAGAGCAAGCGAGAGGCGATAGGCGGAGTTGTTACGAGTTTGACAGAGGCCCAAAAGTGATGGCATTAGGCGATGGACAGGTGGAGAATGCTGCTTCATATAACGTATTGGGTTCGAGTGCGCTTGAGTCTACGTTATCTTGCTTTATGTTATTTGTATGGTATGTCTGTACCGTATTAATGTGTATTGTAATGTCTTGTAATGTGTGTGTGTGAGTGTGTTTGCACACGGGCGTATCAATGTGTGCGCTTGGCAAGCTCATATACCCCCACGTCTCTCTCACACACCTGCATTCCTCTCCGTCTCTGAGGAGCCTGGCCAATGTTAACAACCAGCTCACTTTTGTCTACCGCTAGGTTAAATGTTTGCAGCACCGCTAGCAACAAGAGTGCGGCTGTTTTGCTGCACTCCCACACTCTGAATCAATGTCATTTGATTTTTTAACCCCGCTCGCTGTGACTCTCCATCAGCGGTGACCGCTGCATGGCTGGCGGCAGAATTGCAGTGGCTCTGCTTTGAAATGTGTCATTTGAAAACCGTATAAGAGGGAAAGCAATACAAGGAGTGCTAACCCCAGAAATATTTAGAAACATTTTGTGTCATCTGTACCAAGACCATGTTAAAAATTAAATGTGAAAGCAAACCTAAATACTGTACTGTATTGGAATATACAGTATTTCTCTCATTCTAAATATCAAAGAAATACACAAATTAATAGGCCTAATTTAACTAAACAAACAATAATAAGTACACATTATAATGTGCCATATGGCAGGATGTATGAATATGAAATAAGAAATTCTATGAATAGGCATTATTTCTACAGGATAACTTGGCACCCAGGGTGCCAGGCATTTCTTACTTGTAGAGAACTGCAAGTGCTCTGCACATTTCATGTTTAGACTTTCTAATAATAATACAAATGTAATCCCTATATGCTGTATCCATAAATAACAGTGATTTCAAAGTGAGAATAGAACATTTAACTGGGCGCACCTTGTTAATGTTGGTGTTTTTTATTTGTACTTTATTTTTAATTCTGTTAGGCCTTTTTATTAGAGAAGTAGGAAGACAATGTTGAAGGTAAAGACAATGTTGCACATGATAATACAGTCTCAGTCTCAGAGTTAATGAGCCATTGATAAGCCGATTGCTATAGGGCCATGTCTCTGAAGTGTCATTACTGTCTAAATTACACATCTTTTTAGTTAGTTTTGGATCGTATGCTTGTTGGTAAAATGAGAAAACTTTACAAAGAACCCTCTAATGGCCTTTGGTAACCATTAGTTCCACACTAGCCATATTAGACTATTAGTTTACACTATCTACAGTTCTCTACCAAATGAATAACAATGTGAGATCACATTTTGCAGAAAGTGCGATAGTGTATCCAGTCTTGCTGTGTCCGTTTAAAGCAGTGATAATTATTTTAATAACACAATAATTGTCGCTTCTATTATAATGATGTGACCGTATGCTAATATGAATATTCTGTATTGTTGTTAGCAAGGTAATATACCTTTTTTACAGTAACCTGGAAGTGTTACCAAAGAGGAGTACACTTTCTCCCTGTCCTGGTTAGATGTATTGTTGAAGTCTTGGTCGCACACAGGTGTTTTGAGTTAATATGGCTGATTAGACTTGTTTTCAGGTGCCTGTGTGCACACACTACTTCAAATACAACGTTTGCATTGTAACTTCAAACAGACAGTCCAATCAGCCATATAATCTCAGAGGTTGTGTAAGTTTATTTACAAAGTTGAGTGAATTAAAGGTATAGCCAGCTATTGCAAGTTAATTGTAAGATAATACACTTTTTGTCAAATTAACCAAATATCTCTCTCATTATTTTTCTCAAAACATAATACAGTACTTCAACACAGCATTGGCTCCGTAAGTAGGAACATAAACAAAGTGGCTCACATCAACAAATCAATAGTACTATGCTTTCCTTCACAATGCGTTTCGATGTGTTAGCAAGCATCTCGACAATGTCTAACCTTTTCATGTTTACAGGCTAGACCTGAAGAAAGTGTTCCTGTCACGGTGAAAAAGGTCTTTCTGTTGCTTTGGAACCAACATCTCACCTGGTTGTGATGTTCAATACCCATACTGATGGTGTTGATGAGAATGGCGATCATGATGCCGCGGCTGAAGTACTTGCTCTCCACGATGCCCCAGAGCTTTCTCCTCATCTCGTCCCAAATGTCTTTACAGTGTCCAAAACATGTCCGCCTCCTCTTTTGCTGCCCCTCGGCCTTCTCCTCCAGGTGGTTCTTCTCCCTGTCCGTCTCCTCCACTGCCTCCTCGCCCTCTTCCCCACTGGCCGAGTGTCCCACAGCTCCCGCCCCCTCCGTGAGTGACAGCGCACACAGGGGGCAGTCCTCGGAGCTCTGGGTGACGGACAGGGCGATGGCGTTGCTTAGTGCCTGGGTGGCGTGGTCTGGCTTGCCCTGGTGTGGGCAGTGGGATGCTGGCGACACACACACACAGTGTGAGAGTCGTGGGAACAACACCTGAGATGCAGACCCCTCAACACCTCTCCAAATAAAACAACAACAAAATAATTATTGGGAAGAAAACATTAGGATGGGCAAAAAAGAAATTCACAAAAAAACAAATAATTTCAGACGAAAACTGTATTTTGGCAGTTATGATATCAAGACAATCTTAAAATATAAAGAAAAGATTTTAACTTGTATAGGTGTACAGTAGCATGCTCGTGTGTGTGTGTGTACTGTACGTCCTGAATACAGCATTAATTGCTACATTTAGCTAATTGCATGCATTCAAACCTCACATTTGAGAACATTTTCAACTTAATTCCGACTTGTCCTAAATGGAAAAGCTAACGCTCCGTGTAACTAGACCACCCATTGGCTTTCCCCGTGCACTCACGTCTGGGCTGCCTGGAAGTATGGCGCCTGTCCCCATTGACATTGCCCGCCCCTCGCCGGTTCCCCCGGCCGCTGGCCACCGGCGGGGGCTTTCCTCGCAGCGTGCAGTAGAGAGCGGCCGAGCGTCTCTTAGCCTTGCGCAGGACGTGGCAGACCAGCTGGAAGATCTCCTCGTAGCAGTCGCCCGGCTCAGCCATACTGGCCAGGGTGGAGGAGGAGAGGCATTGGGCCCGCTGCTCCTGCATCAGCTGGTGCTCCCGCTGCTTGGTCTCAGAGAACTGGGTGGCGATCACCACAAGGCAGAGGTTGATCATGAAGAAGGAGCCGATCTGGACGGAGGAATAGGGGAGATTGTGTGTGCTGCTGTGTTACACCCTACAGTTCTATGGTTACGCCCCAGCCTAGGGGTAACACACACACACACACACACACACACACACACACTACTAAAGTGTGATGGTATGGAGAAAGCAATCAAGCCTTTTAGTTGATGAAATAATTGTTCCATAGAATAATAAAGAGACAAACAATTAAACCAAAAGGACATATTTGAATGAAACAAATATCAAATATGCAAGTTTCCGCTAACAGAGTGGTTCTTTATAGATATTCTGACTGCTGTATGGCTGTAGATGAAACTGAGGCAACGCTATTGGTAAACATGCTGACCTCCATGGCAGGACCTGTGGTTATGTACAATAACACAGCTCATTCTGTGTTAATAAGACAGCTCATTCTGTGTTATTGTAGGCTACATACATTAGCATGTTTAAAATTGGAGTAAAGAGTAATACAATAAAATCCTAGGCAACTTTTCTTTGCACAAGTTGCACAAAAGTGGCGTGGACATGCCTATGTGCCTTCAGGGACCAATAGGAGTAGGCCCCAGCCAAATATTATACTGTAAGTCGAGGACGGACATTGTTCTGGACTCAAGTTTCCGGCGTTCACCGAGGAGACCGCAGCTGTGAAACATATTGTACCTGCTTCATATATAACAGTGTTAAAAATTGTCCAACGAGAGAAGTTATATTTAACCAATCAAGTTAACTAGGGAGTATAGGCATGTCTATATTTATGCAAAATAAGCCATAACATACATTTTTCTAATGAGTCGCTAATAACAAACACAGATGTTGCTAATTGAAGATGCAATTGAAATTGTAAACACACTAGCTTAGGCCTACATCAGGGATAACATTGCTCTGGCGCTAGTTGATGCTAATGTGTGCCAGTTCCCCTGTAGCCATGTTAGCACACATGCTAAAGGTCTCTGAGGGCTGGCATCGCACCAGAGTGAGTCTGATTGAAGCAGACAGATTGAGCCAGCACATGCCCAAAGCACAGTTCTGAATCTGTCTTCTTTCTCGTCATTTATCTTTTTTCCTTTTACTTAGCTTTCTTTACTTCTCTTCCTGACACTTTATAGCGAGATGTCTTCATTTTCCAATAAGTGTGAGATGTGGAAAGACAGGAGTCTATTTAGACCCTTTTCCAATACCGTAAAAGGACTTAATAAAGTAGGTCTTTCTGAAGAAGTGCAGTTACACTAACACTACTGTGTGCCTCCGTAGACTAGATTCCACAAGGCACAAAGGCTAGCTCAATATTGTACAAACACCTTCAGACCACTATTTGATTAAAGGAAGGCATTGCGCTCTCAATGTATCTCGTCTGTTAAATAGAAACACTGGCTGAAACATAATGTAGTGCAATGTAAGAAAATGCAAAGACAAACAAAAAATGAATGACTCACTCACATCAATCACACAATGTGTTTCAGTCACACAATAATATGTTTCGTATGGTAAACTAGAAAGTGAAACAATTGAGAAGTCACACCAAACGGCCCTATATGCAAAGCATTATGCAAAGCATTATGCATGCAATGCATGGGAATCAATGCGTCAAGAGTTTGAGTGTGTGAGAACGCTGGTTGGTCGGCTGTGCCGGGGGTTACTGACAGCGCTGGATGAACAGCTGTGGAGGAGGAGGAGTAGGAGAGATGGAGGGAGGGAGGGTGGGAGAAGAGGAAGAGACCGTGCCCATCTGCAGCCTGCGGGTCAAGGTTGCTCCGCAGGTGCGCGGGCTTTGATTTCCCTCTAGTATCGCACCACCACCTGTGTGCACGCGCGCGTGCTTTGTGATTCTTATCAGTAGGCATGCCTGGCGCATAATCAACAGAGAGCAGACCAATATCGCAGATTCAGATGAGCACTGCATTATGCATGAGTGCACACGCACGCACACCCAAGTCCACAACCGCACTTTGGGATAGAAACAAAATGAAATAATGTGGGAAGGCATGCTTAACTTGTTTCACGTTGTTGTGTGTTCGTGCAAACGTCCACAAAAATACATGTTAGATTGGCTCACACGCGTGCCCACACACACACACAGGTGCTTACACTGTCATACGTTGCATTGCAACACACAAACTATACAGTATCTGGCATTTCCTTAGCTCACAACCTCGATTGTGACACTTAGAAGGGCGTAGGTTCAAACTGAACAGCAGTCAAGTGTCAAAGAGGAGCGATACTTCCTCTCTGACATTTCTGTAACTGTTGAAGGTCCCACCTATTTGTTCCTAACAAATGTGAATTATAGGATCAACTAACAAGCTTTGATGCATTGCCACTAGAGTGGAAAAAAGAGGCTTAAACGTAAAGGTCACCCTGACTTACAGTTGGTCTCACTACAAAGCACAGTGTTGTCGGAACAACACCGTGGGGGCCCATGCAAGTGCCTGAGTGAAAACTTCACACAGTCAGCAACACTTCTAAGATGTCTCTGAGGACCCCTGACTATGACGTGGCCAACAGGCTGCATCTTTGCTAAAGGGGCTAAATGGACATTTGTGCCCATCAGTGATTCATTACTAATGTGGTTGTCTCATACTCGCTATATTGTAAAGTGGATTAAACCTTCTCATAAAAACAGAAACATATGTATAATTTTTTTTTTTTTTTTTTTAACCTTCTCAGTCATTAGAACAGAACAGACGTTTTCACACTATGGTGTTATAATTCTACTGTATTAACTTCAATAGCATGCCAGAAGCATGCCAGAGGCTAAACAATAGAAAAACATCCATTACCATTACAAGTATTGCAATTGCCTTACAGTGAGTACAACTAGTATTAAGTATTAAGGCGCAGGTTGTGGTTAGGGGCTGTCATATCATTGGATGGCACATCCAGCTGGCAGTGCCAGAGTATAGCATGGTCCACAATGTGCTAATCAAGGACATAGACCGTGTCCACATTTGACATGACTGCATAAGCAAAACACTGCTGTGCTGACATGAGTGCAGGTCCTGTATTCAGTACAGGGTACAGTATGTATTTTCTGGCTACTGTATTGCCACTTAGAGGGACTACATGTGTTCATTGTCATTGGATTTGGTCTTCCACCTTTCCAGCTGATAAAAGCAGTTCACTCCACTCTTAAACTGCCGTTTAGGAAACAGCCTTCTGTTACAGCCCCTCAATAATAGAACAGCTGCCTGGCAATGCATGCTGGGAGCTATTCCAGCATATTCCAACATATGACACAGTGGTACAATAAGGAGTTCTCCTATGGGGTGGACTTTGAGGTGTGACTAGAATTGTGCTGCAGTATGTACTGCACTGTAGGTACATGTAGAATAACTACCAGCAAATAGCTTATAGCATTAGTCGTAGTCTAGATAGAGGGCCCTGACAGAGGAAAACACTGGAGCCTGAACTGACGTAACGATAGCTAATTGCATTTAAATGCTAATGCAAATACCCTGTGGCATAAGATGGTGAGATGTTGGAAATAAGGATGTTTCTAGGTGCCACAGGGTTTATCATTCTCATGCTGTGCAGATGGGAAGAGAGAGAAATAAAGAGAAAAAGAGTAGAGACTGCACAAATTCAAATCATAGCCAAGATGAATATCGTACTGCTTATTATCAACACCCTTGGCAACAAATAAGATAAGACTGTATTGACCCCCAAAGAGAAATTCAGTCCACATCACGTGATAATATAAAACATCTCGATCTTTCTAATTCCTCTATCTTTTACTGCAAATCAACTCATATATTTCCCATTTTGAAAATCAACCTCTACTATACCTTCATCTTTAAAATGTGTTTTTTCAAAAGTCTAGAAGGATATTGTAAGCACGTACTGTATGTATGTATATAATGTTATTTTATAATGTATAACGTTCACATTATAAAATACTAAGGTCATGAGATGTATTTAATATATATATATGTATATAATTTTGGTATTCTTAAATGGGGCTACTGCGAGAGATATTGTTTAAAAATAATTCCAATCATGAAAATACTGCGTACTGTACTTTTTTCTAAATGTATTTGATGTCAATATGAATCCTATACATTTTGTATCACTTGTAGTATTTGAACAACATGTAAAATGTAAATGACTGAATCATATAAATCAATGTTTTATATCATAAAACATCATATGGACTTGGCTGTTTAGTTAGAACCATTCCACCATCTCCTCCCCTCTCTCGCTAGAAGCATTAGCTCACACAGTCCCCCATGTCTCCCCCGTGTGTTGGTTCTCCTGCCCAGGGAGACTGGCAGTGTCTCTCAGCTGTCGGCTGCATGCAGGACATGTGGACCACGCTCATAAAACACAGGCTGCCCTCCATATGTCACAATGCTCCTCTCTCTCCTCCTCACCAGGTCTTCATCGCACCCGCAAAAGCACACTTGCACTACTCCTCTGTCTCTCTTTTTCATGTTGTGTTATTATTATTTTTTGCATTCTCCCCTCCCCCTTCCCCCTACCCCATCACCACACACCGTTTTTCCATTATCACGAATGCTTTCCCATCACAGACATTGTCAGGTATTATCTTTAAAACCCATTCTCTTCTCCACCTCCCTCCCCCCCCCCTCTCTCTCTCTCTACCTCTCTACCTCTCTACCTCTCTCTCTCTCTCACTCTCCCTCGCTCCGTCACAGATACATTAATGGAACATTTCCCGCCCTCCCTCGGACATTGGATCAAGACACTTTGTTTCATATTTGACGCCCATCGGTTTCTCACAAGTCTATAAATGTTGCATTCTGCCACTCAGAGCAGGACCGATATTACCAGCCGGTGTAGTGTGGGCCGTCTGCCATCTACACATACTGGATTGGAAACGCGCTGTGAACTCCACAGTTATAGTTGCTAGCGCTGGAACATGTGAAGTAAGCACGTTGGGCTCCCGTGGTAGCTATTTACACGGCACGTACAGCAAGCCGAATCCTTCACCTGGTTTCTGCTAGAATGACTGTTGTGTGTGTGGCGTGAAATAACAACAAATCACTTACAATGATGAGGAATATAAAGTAGATGAAGTTGTAGAAAGAGTGGGCATCCATCACGTAGTACATGATCTCCACCCATCCTTCCAAAGTGATCACCTGGGAAGGGGGCAAATGTGTTAAATGTGCTCTGCTGAATGCAAATATAGCTGTTGCATATTCATACACGGAAGCTAGTCAAGTTCATTTTAACAGTTAGCTACAGGACAAATCACAATAAAACACCTCTATCTCAACACCAGCCTTCTAAATGGTTTGCAAATATCATATTTATCATTGTCAACTATCCCTCACAGATGCTATTGGAGCAGGATGAAACATGCTCAGTATATGCTTACCTGCATATACTGAGCATGTCAGTTTGACTGGTAACAACAACACAGTTAGCTTGGGTGTGGTAAGTCTCTATGGTGACAGCATGCATTTAGCAATTCTTGGAGGTATTTATCAATGCTAATATAGCCAGCATTTAATTAATTGAGTCATTAACAATGCTGCCAGTGCAATGTACTATTGAAGAAACTTTGCTTGAATATATCATATACAAACTGAAATAATTAGGGCATAATTATAATACAGGGTTGGTTAAAGCCTCAGCATTATGATTATGATAATTCATTGTGATCATTTAAAGGTATACTCCTCGAAACAGCCGAGTTGAGAAGCGCAAGCCACTTACAGAGAGCATATTTGTAAATCTAACAGACACGCTTTCTGTATTACCGGCCTCAACCACATGGGGCATTACACATGTACGCTACTTAAAAGGCAGGGTCCGTCATTCTCAAGGACGCTTAGAGCAACAAATTTCCTCAGAAGCTCTGCCCCACATGAATCTCATTGCGAAACCAAGGGCATTATTGTTGTGAGCGGGGTTCGCCACTTTGTCTATGTTCCTATTTATGGAGCCAGGGCTGTGTATATATACAATTATATATATTTTTAAAAACGCACACAGAATGTTAAGCTGGCAGGATGCGAGGAGATATTTGGTGAATTCTTCGAACAGTGCATTAGCTTACAATTAGCTAATAATTGGAGACTATACCTTTAAATAAATCAGTTAAATGTCACATATGCTTTGCAGCCAATGGACACATTCTACAGACATGCAGTAGTCTGCATGTAATACGGTGTGTCCTCAGTCCCACCTGGAAGATCACAATCCAGGCGTAGACGATGTTGTCGAAGTTGATGGCACCCTTGTGCGGGTTGCTGCTGCCCGTGTGGCAGCGGGTGTAGTACTGGTTCCAGTTAATGCACAGGCCCACGGCCCCTCCGCTGCCACCGGCGCCGCTGGCGTTGGCCAGGGGCTCGGGGGCCAAGCCCAGCGCCTGGCGGTGCAGCGCGTCCTCCTTGTCCAAGCAGCAGGTGCGGCCGCCTTCCCGCCGCGCCGGCACGTCGGCGCACGACATGATGCCGTTGTCGGCTGCCAGGGAGCAGATGAAGGGCCGCTCGTCGCCCCCATCCGGCTGGTAGTACGGTGCCGGGAGGGCCAATCGCGAGGAGCTGGCGGAGGGAAGAAAGGGGAAGTAGGGGGGAGGGGAGCAGAGAGCCACCGGGTCAGTTTAACCCGCGGCAGGTGGACAATAGCGCTTCTTACTAGCAGTTTGTGGCTAGTGGCTATGACGTACCCTTTTGGTACTGTAGCATGTGAATTAGCACCACAGATGTACAATATTATGCACAATAGGTAGGACCATACGCAGTCATGACTAAGCTTAGCCAACCCATGCACATACAGTACCCCTGTATCAACACACTGTAGTGCAGCAGCACTGGACTGCAGTGTGATATTACTGGGTGAAAGCTGAAACTTTTCAATTCACACACAAATAGTAGCAATAAATAATTAAAAACACATGCACTTACCGTAATATTTAACAAATGAAATATAACATAACACATTAAATCATGTTTATGTTGATGTGTCAGTGACAGTGTACACATTCACAAACATTACCCTGAATTTTTGAGCTATCAAAAGGTCATAGCAATTTAGTGTGTTCCAAACGTGTTCTTTTTTATTTGCTGACTCATTCCTCCATAGTGAATTCACTGTGTGAAGTCAATGAGAGGACAGTTTGGTCACACAGCGAGATCATTGGCAAACACTACTGGTGTACTATCCCTCACAGCAGCTGTGAATCCGGATGAAGTAAACATCCCCACATCACTCAGTGACCTGTAAACCTACATATAAAAGGTCTGGTGCTGTGTGGCTTGATGTGTGGTTAGCCTCAGTCTCTTCCATACATTAGCACAATGGAACAGAAGTAACTTGTGCTGAACGTCTTATACGCTTATAAGCATGTCAGCACACTCAAGAAGTGGGGTAGTAGATTTTTCAATTGGCTGTGGTGACAACATGCATTTAGCAATTCTTGGAGGCATCTATCAATGCTAATATATCCAGCACTGAATTAACTGAGTCATTAACAATGCTGCCAGTATGCTGTACTATCAAAGAAATGTGTTTGTTAGAATATATCATAGACAAACTGACATAATAAGCCATAATCAGTTAAGCACACACAAGATTTGGTTAATCTTTGAAACAATAAAGCCTAATCATGAATCACAAAAGCACACATCATACAAGCCTCCACAATTATGTCTAGAAAACTCTATCA
This sequence comes from Typhlichthys subterraneus, assembly GCA_027564835.1. Lineage (NCBI taxonomy): Eukaryota > Metazoa > Chordata > Actinopteri > Percopsiformes > Amblyopsidae > Typhlichthys > Typhlichthys subterraneus. The sequence continues at coordinate 13,645 of JAODUH010000652.1, read as the reverse complement.
CACTGTTTTGGCATTGTGCTAGTGTTTGTTTTCTTATTTTTCAACATAAAACCATCATGTGTTTATTTCCATTGATTGTACCTGATGCTTTTTCAAAAGAATCGTTTCACACAGGCTTAAAGGGCGCCACATTGAGAATTCCCAAAAGCCAATAAGCATATTTTCCTTGCAGCGTTCAATACCTGTGTACTTTCCATGACAGAAAAGCAATACATAATGAAAATGAATGGCCTTTCACTCTTCATGCATATATTATGATGTTTTCTGGGACACCCTGGCAAAGAGACAGCTGTGTAACTAGCGGTTAATGACGCGGGTGAAAGAAAACTAGATATTCTGCCTGCAGGCAAGTAGATGCAGATTAATTAACAAGCACATCACTGCAGACAAGCACACATCAGGACCATACAAGCGTGGTATTTAATCACATACGCTAAGGCTTAATGGCAGTGGGTTTTATGCAGATTTCACTCTACAATGCGACCCCACGCACAGAACGGACTGCAGCATGCGGGCTCACACCTCATGTAAGAGCCCATCCATAGCGAGCTGATTCTTAGCTAATTTAATGACACACGCACCTCTACGACTGGGATGTTTAGCTGATTGCCACTACATGAAGCACCTCGTTATTCCCTGAGATGATTTCACCACTCCTCGGTTTACATGGAAACATGCCAGTGTCTCCCTCACACTTCATCTACCATGGGGAACTACTGTTCATGCCTGCATGGATAGATTTATACAGAACTACTGTTCATGCCTGCATGGATGGATTTATACAGAACTATTGCAAATTATGGGAGACACGCATTTGATTAATGGGGCAATTACGGTACAGTCGACTGAACACTAATAAAAATTAAAGAATGGCAGTTTTTATTAATTCCCGTAGACTGTGCCTTTGTTTCCATCTACTTTGTTTAAATGGAAATCAGCCGGGGACTGATGTGAATGTAAGAGAATGAAAGTAGTGAAAATAAAACCCAAAATGCAATTACAAGATGTGGACATAAATGAAAGGCATGAATGGAAAATACAACAAAAATCTGTATAATTTAACAAATTACTACGGTGTTATTAATATAATTACGTAATTTACAGTCATTTTCAGAGATTAGATTCATTGAATGATATAGGCCTACAGGAAAAACATATGCATTGACTGAGCTATAACTGTAAGCTATTATGCTACTAAGCTACTGATGGCCTGTAATTTACTGTAAAGCATTACCCAAAAATAAAAGCTATTCAAATCTAGAAAAGATAAAATAGCTAGCTACAGTGTATATTATATACACACATACATACATTGTTTGTGTGTGTGTGTGTGTGTGGACACGACCATGAAGTAGTGAAGGCAGGGTTTTCATGTTCAAGCCAAGGTCTTGACACAGTAAAGACAAGAATAGTAGCTCTCCATCAGACAGGCCATTACCAAGCGTGCACACAGACACACACACACACACACACACACACACACACACACACACACACAGGCCAAGTCTGCAGCCCTATTTACCCATATCCACTCACATGTCTTGTTTTCTCAACCTTCCCCCCACTTTCCACCTCTTTGGACACAGCCCTCATTCTCTCGCTGTTGCACGTCCAGCTCTGTTTGCTCGCTCGGCCAAGTCTCCCACTCTCTCTCAGTCTCTCTCTCTCTCTCTCTCTCTCTCTCTCTCTCTCTCTCTCTCTCTCTATTCTGACAGATGCATTTATGCACAAGCTCTTAAACATAATTCACCCCAAATCACCTCCTCTTTCCTGCGCTGCTCCCCTCCCTGTCATCCTCTTCTCTGAGACTGCTCTTGGCTACTTCCCTGTCCTCTCCTATTCTGTCTCCTCAAGTCAATAGTGGGATGGATTCTGCTGACACTTACTGTACAGCAGAGCATTTCTGCTTTGTCCTTGACTGTGGACCCCACACACTCACACAATCAATATTAACAGTGACCGTATCGGGGCTATGCTGCTCCCCACCGAGTGGAGTGCATGGAGCTTTGAGCCTAGTGCCCTGCGATGGCTGAGTGCACCCATTGATTCCAGTGTAGCTTCTTAGTTGGTGGGCATGTACGCAGCAACACACATGAAGTTCACATCGACTTGGAGAAGAGAAGGATATGCCGCCTAATGGAGGACAACGATGGCAGGACAGACATGAAATGAGACACCTGCTGAAAGGCAGAGACAAAGAACGAGAGACCGACAGACAGACAGACCGACAGACAGACAGGCAGGCAGGCAGACCGACAGTCAGGCAGGCAGGCAGACAGACAGACAGACAGGCAGACCGACAGACAGACAGACAGGCAGGCAGGCAGACCGACAGACAGAACGACAGAGGGAGAGGGAAATAGCAACAGAGGGAGAAAGAGAGCGAGAGAGAGAGAGAGAGCGAGAGGAAGTAGTGTCAGGACCCCCTGTCGGACCAGCGGAGCGTGGATGAAGCCTGTAGCCCCCTGCTGTTGCCTTGGCATGGCCTGGCACCACACTGACAACACACCTGCCACTGGAGAGTGAGACAAAGTGAGGGTGAGGAGAGTCATATTAACTAAGATGGCAGACTGGGGAAGAGGCTGGCCATGCAGTGGCAAGGGAGAGTATGACTTACTGTACGTGGCTTTGGATGAAACACATCTGCTAAATGGCCTAACTGTATTTGTGACCTCCACAAGGTAACATGCATACTGTAGAGTAACCTAACCTAAATCTTATGGAGAATATCATTAAGGATTATAAATGAGGCCAGTGCTGGTAGCAAAGACAAACTCACACCATCAAAAGAACTGTTGTTGTAGGATCTTCAATGCTTCCATTTGAACTAATACACCAATCCCTTGCAATTTGCCCAATCAAGGATGGAGGTTGTACAGATTATTGAAATTAAATGAAGGGGATTGTGATGGAGGAAGGGAACGCTGTAACTGTTGTAATACTTAACACATTTAAACGTATGAATTTCACTTGCCTGAGAGCTAATACTAATAGTATTAATAGTCCTTGACTTAGCATAACAGTCCTTGAGTGCTAACTCACAAGGACCTTTCTAATTAGTGCTCAAGCACTTTGGCTAACCGGAGACAAAATTATAATTTAACAGTTATTCATAAAATACTGGGGAAAAGCAGCATCATTGGCCAATCAGTTTGCTTTATATTACAATACTTTCCCTCAAACTGCCTACTGTATAAATGAGTTAACCGTGGCTTAGCCAGGCTTTAATTTAGCTCCGTTTTTTATGTAATTAATGCTTTTTGATGAACTACGTTGTACAGTGTCCTTGGGTATCTTGAAAGGCGCTTGGAAATGTAATTTATTATTATTATTATTATTAACAAATACATTATTGCAATTTTGTTTTCAAAAGAACAAAAATAGTGTTCAGTTCCATCTAAATCAAGGGTAACCCAGCCCTTTATAACCTGCTCAAAGACATTTCTGAAATGCGGTGGGCGAGATAAGGTATTTGTATGTTGCCCTGCTGCCCTGCTGCCCATTAAACCCAGCGTAGCAGGAGGATTAACTGGCAGAGGTGGTAAACCTATTGGGATATAGAGGATAGAGGGTGCTGCACAAACACCAGTGTACACGGACAAAGAAGAAAGGACAATGCTAGCTGGCAGACATTGTGTACCCCTTCAACTGGCTATTAGAGCTGTCATTAGGATTCACTGATGTCAACACACGTGAAAATCCATTTAAACACACACACACACACACACACACACACACACACACGTGTAACAGGTGAATATGGAAGAATGTGGTTGGAATGCAATCATGTTTTTGTCCCCGCGCTGGAACAAAACTGCTACTATTATCTTACATCGGAGAGAGAGAGAGAGAGAGAGAGAGAGAGAGAGAGAGAGAGAGAGAGGCGGCATGCCACATTTATAAAGACAGGAGAGATTGATGCTTCACAAGGGGTTTCATAAAACAAAGCCTTTCTTCGCTGAAGCAACCCAATTTCACTGCTGTGCGTCTCACAACAAAGGGGAGAATATTGGTTTTAGTTCACCGTGCCCCAGCCCTTCACAATAATCACATTCAACATAGCACTCAATAGCTCAGCTTTAGACTCGTGCTTTAGGTATGATACATCAGCCAGCCCAGCGGTGTGTCGGGTGGGTGGCTTGTCAGTGAACCGGCTATAGAGCACCTCTTTGGTGGAAAAGGAAAAAAGAAACGCTGATTGTTTGTCACCGTTTTTCTGCAGTATGCAAGGTTGGCAGTGAGTGAAAGGGGATGGGACTTGTGTGGGACTTGATGAAGCAGTATGCAGCCATTAAGGTCATGTAGGGGTTAAGTTAAAGGCAGCTTGCTCTGGATGAGACTGAATACGGGTGAGCAATACAAACCACCACACACCACATATGCATCTATTGCTGCCATTATCAGGTCTTGAAAATATATATTCTAATAATAATAATGATAAAGGTAGCATCGCACAGGGCAGCTTCACGTGCACGGTAGACCTGCTTGCACGGGCCGGCACACGCCGCTACTTACAGGGTGAAGTTCTCCTCCAGGTAGCAGCGGTTCCTCAGCAGCCCGGCCCACAGCTGAACGCCGATGATGCCGAAGATGAAGAAGACGAAGAAGCAGAGCAGCAGCACGTTGCCCAACATGGGCAGGGTGTCCAGCAGCAGGTTCACCAAGATGCGCATGCCTGCGCGTGCACGCACACACACACGCACACACACACACACACACACACACACACACACACACACACACCACCCATTAGCAACATCAGCATGGTGAACGGCCCCACCCCTTGAGGTGCATCTTCATGTCAGCGAGGTAAAAACTGATGCGTTTGTTGGCAGAAATATAGGCTCAAACCCTTCAGTATTCTTTTTTAAATGGGAATTGTTAAAGTGAACTGAACCCAGTAGCTTCCTTACTTTAAAGGTCCATGCGTGTATCAATAACGCAGTTTAATGTACTCTGTTTGTTTATCATAGACTGTATCAATAAATAGACTGTGGACAATGCTGTAAATTGACTCCGTGACGTCACCCATAGGTTTTCTGAAGAACGGGTTAGAAGCACAAGCTGTGCTGTCTCTAGCCATCGCCATTTTTGCAGTACTTGGCGCCGCGTGTAATATAGTATACTGTATGTAGAGGGTATTTTGTAAGAACTAGCACTATGAATCCACGAAGAACTATTGTAAAAATGGTTAAAGAAAGGCTTATAGGCACACAGTCAAAAGAGTGTAATTTTTCATAACAAACATGCACATTCAGTATGCCCCTATTACTCCCCATTGCACAAGAGCGGATATCCGATTTAGTATATGATATTTTCATTTAAAATAGGTTCATAGGTGCACAGTAGTTACATAGAAAACTCATTTCCCAGCCTGACGGACAGACCATGAACACGCATGTCCTTTTACCAGAATTGTACTGCATTAGCATATCATTAACATAGCATACATAATCGTATAAGGTGAAAGCAGCTTTGACGCTGGAACAATGAAAAATAAATTTTACACACATGCGTGCACGCACACACACGCACACACACGCACACACACACACACACAAACACATTAAGCTTCCTTTCAACATGCAGGGAGTTCATTGAGGTGTTTAGGCATCCTACCAAGATTTATTTTAGATGTACATTTTTACTGTACTACTTTTACAAAACTAATTTACTCTAGCCCACAATCCTACACATGGAATAAACTATACATAAATCCATTTATACATAAATCACATAAGATCTCACTACACCACAAACCTGCACACAAAAACACCTCACATACACACACACACGCCCACGCACGCACGCGCACGCACACACGCACACACACAAACACAAACACACAAACACACATCGCAATCCAACCCATGATAACAGCCAACTCAGGCCATGGGGGTCTCCAACATGATTAGATGAAACCTGATTACTGGAAGGAAGATTGTGTCCCCTGGCGTATAATGATGACCTCATCCCTGGTGGGCGGGCCAGTCTGGCAGTGATGACATATTGTTACCACAGACGAGATTAGGGGAACATAATGTCGGCTGATTGGACTATAGAGAGACAGAGGTGAGTCTACTGCTCACTGCAGCCAAGCATTGATACCTTTATAACAGAGTGCATGTCTACATGTGTGTGTCTGCCTGTGTATTCACGCTTGTGTGTTTACAGACTCATTATGTAATATAGTAAGATATGCACTACAGAAGGCATGCATATACATATAATACTATGTGTTCTAGTGTTTGTTGGTCTCACACTGAGCTTCACACAGGTGGGAAATATGCCACATTTTCTGCTGAGTTTGAATTAGGGATGGCACCGATACAATACTGAGATGGGAAATAGGTCCGATACTGACTTAAATAGCTGGATCGGTATTGGTGACAATTGGACAGTTGTAACCGATCCATGGGGCCGATCCAATTAAATTAATGTACACGCGTAGGTCTACGGTCAAGCATCAGCCATGTCTAACCTACCCAGGCCACACTATCAGCAGCAGGTTTATAAAATAGATATTGTCTGTCATTTACTGAACTTAAAACTTGACTTTACTTAACTTAAAACTTAATTTAACACTGGAATCGGATCGGTACTCGGCATCAGAAAAAACTGGATCGTGCAATCCCTAGTTTGAATAAGAGGGCTACATGGAGATACTGTAGAGATCAACCACATACAGTATTAAGCAGAAAAGTGCATTCCAAAATTGTATCACAAATATAAAAAAATGGACTTGATATATAATCTTTAAATGCTTCAAGCTATTGAAACAAACATGTAGCAACAGTCAAATGATCAACAACAAATTAATTATGAAACAAAGAGACAAACAAAGAGACAGTAGGACTAAAGGGATGATATGCACTGTGCCGTCTAATGGAAATCATTGAGCAAACATTACCAGTTGTTGGTATACCTGTATAGATTGTCTTGTATACACACAACATCATCATCACCCTGTGACTTTCCTAAGCCTGGATTAGCTGTAATGTGTCCACTTAAAGGGTGTCTTCACTGATTATTGTACTCTTCAGACCTAGATGTGAAACTAATGGGCTCTTCTCCTCTTCTTCCCTTGTTTATCTATCTGAGGCCTCTGATAAAAACTGTTAGGGTTACTGTTGCTTGCGCACGAGCGTGTGTGTGTGTGTGTGTGTGTGTGTGTGTGTGTGTGTGTGTGTGTGTGTGCGCGCCCGCGTGTGCATGTACACATCTAGTAATGGGGGCTGGAGGCTAGCTTTAATGCATTTGTTCCCTGGGGACTTTGTCATTAGGCCACTGTTCCATTAGGTCTAATTGGGTGAGGGGAGAGAGAGAGAGAGAGAGAGAGAGAGAGAGAGAGAGAGAGAGAGGCAGAGGGAGAGAGAGAGATGGGAGATTGATGGAGACTGAGAGAGGGTGAGAGAAAGGGCCTTGGGGCTGCCAAAAAGATAGAAGACGCAGAAGAAAGTGAAGACCAAAACAAGGAAAAACTATCCCCATAAAATTGAAAACAACATCAACAATGTCAAAAGAGGCATAATAGCACTGACTGACATACAGGTTTGGTGTGCCCACCTTCTATTGCTCTCACTCTCCATATCTTTCTCCATCTCTTCACCTCCTGACAGTGCTAGCAAAAGTTAGCTATAGGTCCTGCTGTTGGCAGATAAAGATAGATGCCTCCCGTCGAACCACAGTGAAGACACATCTACGGCTACCTGCCTGTGCTATTCACCAAAGATACTGTAGGCTACTACACTTTTCTATTCTGCCTCCGCTATGTCTTTCCCCGAGCCCAGAGTCCTTTTATTATCCCCCCCCCCCCCTTCCTATTCACAAGCCATGAGCCACATTGTTGTTTTGTAACTGTCTTAGAACCAGTCTGCGTGGCACTGGTGACGGTGGGTGGTGATTGAAGGGTTTCACATCCTGTTGTGTCTCGGGGGGGTGGGGATTCTGTATGTAATGTTGAATCCTCCCCTGTCACTCTGCCTTCCGTTGTCTTTTGAATTGTGTGTTTTCGCTCACCATCTCTCACACCAATTTAATCCAAAAAGAAACACAACACACAGCCTTCACCCGCACCTGGCACACAGCACAGGACTATTATCGGCCATTTTGTTGGTGGGCTACAAATTGAGGTGGGCAGGAGGTCAGGCTGTGTGCATGCTCCCTGTGTATTGGCCGACAAAGTAGTGATTCTATGAAACAAGCAACACAGATTTTCCTGCCTGTTTTCTCACCTCTAATAGGTTTTCAGACAGGGGACGTGAGACGCCTTGTTTTAATAAGCACATAAGCCTGTATGAATGAAGACACAGAGATTGACTGTTCAGGTGAAATTTGTGTATCTCCAAAAAGCATAAAGTTGTAGCAACACCCCATCCTTCACAATAATGCATACTCAAAGCCATTGCACTTTCCCTAAATATATATTGTGAAGAAACATTGTTTAACCCATGAATAAAAACCTCTGTAATAAATAAAATATGTGAGTCAACGTACCCTTAAAATGACACATAGGCACATACAGAAACACATAACAATACATTATTATGGTGTTTGAATAAGTAACGTGTATGTCATACAAGTATCTGATAAGAAGCAGTTCCACAAAATATGTTTTGTTTACATGTCGTACACCAAAATGTGAGCTATCATTTCACTTCATCCCATTTCGTACCTCGCAATCAAACCACTTGTGCATAATTCAATTAGCATCAATATTTCATGAGCTCTGCTGGTGGCAGTGGTGTCTGAAATATTGATAGAGGTAGTTACTCCTTGACGCTCACACCCGGACAGGAAATTACAGCTTGAAATATGCCAGATGAGAAGGAGCGTTGATGCAGCTCCTTTTACAGTATAAGATATTTGAATAAAGGTGTCATTTAAAGATGAAAGAATAGACACCAAATGAAGAAATATAAATAGAAACAAGCTAAGAAGTTGAGTTTTTCTGCCCCTGAGCAAGTAACAGCCCACAACAGCGTCAACCAATAGCCATGTGGACATGTAAAATGGATCACAGAAGCGACAATCCATTTCGCTGTGCATATTGATTCTGAGACTATTCCAGTAACATCTGTATTTGTTTTCTATTAATATACTGTGATCACTCAGTTCTCCAAGTGTTCCCGGTTCAGACAACATGATCACAACAGCTATATTAAGGTAGTTGACGCTCACTCATCTGAGTCACAGCATATACAGCTGCTGTGCTTCTCGATCATTTCCTCTCATAGCTGGAATGTTTCTGCCCAACTGTATTTATGCCCCTATTACTAGTGGCATTAGCCCATTAGGTAGCCTCGAAATGGGCTGTATTTACTGGACTGTCCACTGAATATCTATCCATTGGACAAATTTGGCATTGGGTAGTGTACCATTTGCATCTGCATTGTATCTTTTATTTTTTCTTTATAAATCTCTTAAATCTGGTAAAAAGTCACATTTATTACAATAATGAAATGTCGTTACTGTGTCTGAGGACCAAATTGAATTAGCAGACTATTACGACTTTACATTTTATAGTCCGTCTAATATAGTAGTATATGTTTTCAACCTGTTTGTTGTACTAAAAACTGTTAATGATCTTTCAACTGGTAATTGACTTATTAACTGACAAATGTTATATAAGTACACTAAATATCAGTTAAGCAGGTGTTAACTTGCCAATGGCCATTGAACAGAGATACTAGCATGATATCAATACAAGATAATCACTCAAAATACAAAAATATTTTAATCCAGCATTGTAAGAATCAGTTAAATACACTGCTATATCTGCTTACTGTATAGCTCATGTCTGGCTGGTTACCAAAACACGTGGCAAAACAATTATTGGAACCTCCCTTCAAAAGGCTAACTGGTACTTAAAATGATTTGTAGTGACTGAGGGTGACGGAATAAGGAAATCAATATGTGTGTTAAAATGTTGTGGCCAACAGCAGTTTTATATTAAATGGATTAGGGTGGGGTCAGGGACAGATCACTCAAGTATAGTGTTAGCAGATGATTTAGAAATCTGTGACCCAGGGTCTGGCCAGGACGTTACGCATGGTGATGGATTGATGTACAGTATAATGGGTTTTCAGGAGTCTTAATTGATGGCAGACATACAGGTGAGCTACTGTAAACTACTGTATAGTGTGTAGGATACTCACTGGGCACTCTGTTAATGGCTTTAAGAGGTCGAAGAACACGCACTGTTCTGATGGCTGACAGGTTGATGTTTTGAAGGTCCAACGAATACTCCACCATCCTGGCAAGAGAGAGAGAGAGAGAGAGAGAGAGAGAGAGAGTGTAACAGAGTAAAACAAATTACAAATTGAAACAAAGCAAATTTGTGTTATTGTTACTTTATACTTAATATGTTATTCATCCTTTTTTCACATGTATCTCTCAGTACATAATACAGTGCTATTATATGCTGGGATAGACAGGAATAGTGAAAAAAGTCTGCATTTTGCTATTTGCATACATCCTATTTGGTTACATTTAGTAAGGTTTGAGATTAAGGGACATTAAGGGATCGATAATGTACAATGTAATTCAGCAGTCTGTACAATATTGATGTGAGTGTGATGTATTTAAACACACACCACAACTTCTATTCTTACAATATACTGTATCTGACAAAGGGAGTGGTGGTTGTGCTGATAGCAAAGTTACCAATGGAAGAATGATGGCACGCAGTGGTGAAAAAATGGATGCACAGAGAATTCAATTGAAAGCATTGAAGAGAGCATTCAATTCTAAGTGTTGCCTGCAGGTGGCTGTGGCTCAGCCAGTGCCTGGCATCTGTTAGCTAGTAATTTCCACAGCTAAGCTGTTTGTGCCCCCAAACCAAAATCACTTTCACAGGAGAATGGCCACAACTCAGTGTGTGTACTGTTATGGGTGGTGTGTGTGCGTGCGTGTGTGTGTGTGTGTACACCACAGTTTGATATACAGTAAGTGTATATCATCTTAAGTTCCCTGATCGTCAACAAATAATCTTGCTGCTGTGTACACACTTTGTGTTATGTTAAAACAACTATGAGTTACTGTACTGTACTTTCTTGTGTAATCAACATGTTACAGTATATCTATACCTATACCCAGTGCTTTTCTAGGTGGGGGAGCCCTATTTTTCGTGAATTTGGCGTCAAAGAATCTGGAGTTTAATCAAAAAGCAAAACACTCACCAGTACAGCAAACAATAACTACAGCTACATATAGTAAAGCTAATTAGGGGAATGGGAACCAGGTGTGTGTAATGACAAGACAAGCAAAAGAGTGAAGGGAAACCTCAGGAAGCATGGCAGGGCCATTAAGACGTGACAGGTAGGCTACTGTATATGTGCCATAGCTGTCTTGTGAGATTGCTAACAAAGTTAGGCATGTAGAAATTTCAGTGAATAAGCAATATTAAAATATTCAATTATTTAATTTTCATTGTCTGATACTAAGAAACATGTAATGTCCATAACCTCTTCCAATGGAAGTATTGTAAACTGCCAACCACAGGAGCTATTGCTGAGATGAGATGATCGTCTCTGGGGATGAATGAACAGTTCACTATATAAAAACTCTAGAAGTCCACACTTGGGCAGATTCTAGTTTTTAAGTAAAGCATTTGTTGAAATGATCATGCACTCCCCCCACGCCGGTGATTGGTGAATGGCGAGTTCATATGCAATGATGAAGACAGTTATCTTTGCCAAACACAATATATTACCAGTAGCCTAGTGTAGTTTTAAGGGAATTATTTTAAGACACCTTGGAAAAATTACAGAGGTACAAGTCGGTTGTGGTGACGTGGGTACAGCTATGACTGTATAGTGTAGGTTTGGCCTATCTGTAGCTACAGTAAGCAGCAGCAAATAAAAAATGATCTCTTTGTTAATATGTTAAAGTTGTGCAATGAACAGGTCAGCTCTCTTCCCTGTTTTGTAGCCCACAACTGCCTTTGTTAGAACGTAACTGTAAACTACACTGATTTGAACGCAGCCTTGTAATCACCTCACGGCGCTTAAGTGCGCATGATAATTTAACCACGGCAAAATTGTAGTCTGTATCCAGAGATTTTAGACAAAGGCCTTCTCGCCCGAAATACATTTATAATAACAATACGTCTGATACACTTTTTTTTTTTTAATATAGCCGCAAGTGGCGATCATCAGGGTCCAAGCAGTATTGCAGCAGTCGCATCAACTGTTCTGTCAAAGCGGTTCAGCGTCCTCAACAAGATAAATAAGAGGTGGAATTATATTGATGTTAAACGCAGTGGAATGGCACACACAATGCAAACTTCGCAGAGTAAAATGTTTATCAGATACAATAATATCTAAGACTGCCATGGATTTGAAGGCAATGGAGTTTTACATTTGGTGGACAGAAATACTCCAACTCCCATATCCTGTTAAACCAGACAGACCCATAGCCTGACCTACCCAGCTCACATTTTTTCTGAAAGTGTGTCAGAATGTTTATTTCTCAATATTCCATCAAATCCAAAAGCAAGTGTTTTCAAAAGCAACTAATATTATGTTTCTTACTTTTCCATGGTTATTGTTGTCTAGCTTCAAGTATTCCTGTACCATTCGTGGTGTCATTGCTTCAGCCAAAAAGTTTTTTGTTAATGCTTCTGCTGTTAATGTTTCTGCTGCCATCTTCTGGGCCATTTGTGCTATTACATCAAATCACAAAAATGAGACAAAACGTATATCTGCGCCCTCTTGTAGCCAATGTCTTTCAAGTAAGATTCTCGAATGAAGTTTTCAATTTATAGCACCCACTATGGACGGAATTGCACCAAATTATAGGATCTTCCACATAATCTGGGATGGATGAGGTATTTAAATAGATTTAGAATGTTTACATCAGAACATATTGGCAGTAGAGTCAATATGCACAACGCCTTAAAAGTTCATTGGCTCATAACGTAAAAATGGTTTAACCAATCAAAATTATTTTTATCGTCATGGTGTGGAGATGAAGCACACCTAATTTCATGTCAATCGGTTAAAGTGCCTCAGACGAGTTCGTTTTCACACCCATTTCAGGAAATGTAAATTGCGAGAAAGTTTGGCTGTGGAAGATGAAGGTTATGAGCCATTTGATTTCAGACATTATAAGGAAATAAAGAAAACAATAACTTTTGTTCTGACCCACATTTCAAATTTAAATTGTACATTTCATGTGCCACACTAAATAAGCCACTGGTAAATTTTGATTGGCTGTGTGACGGCCATTTTGGCAGTCCAGCCAATTTGCACTTGAAGACATGTAGTCACATTTCTGCCAAATTTCAGATTTTTTTAGCTATACCAGTTCTTGAGAAATTGACATCTGTCAGTTGTAGCGCCCCCTATTAGCAAAATGTAACATCATTTTGTGTGCTTCCAAAGAATGTCATTATGATTATGCTAATCAAGTTTCATTAAAGAGATAGGAAAGAGGTTACAAGGTGAAGAAATATTCCAAATATATTGCAGAGGGATATATTTAATATACATCAACCAAATAAATAATAAAAAAATAATAATAATAAGTGTCTTAACATTATGACAAAAAACGCTACATGCAAGGGCTCAGGGCTGAATGGGCGTGTTCGTAATGTCCCCCCATACCCCCTCCCCCTTTCAACTCTAGGCTATTGCACAACATT
>JAODUH010000651.1:0-13461 GCA_027564835.1 Typhlichthys subterraneus | reverse complement strand
TCTTCATCAGCACTACGTCACATAAGAGACCGTCTCTAGTCTCAGCCTCTTCATCAGCACTACGTCACATGAGAGACTATCTCTAGTCTCAGCCTCTTCATCAGCACTACGTCACGTAAGAAACTGTCTCTAGTGTCGTTAAGTTTTCCCCAATGGATTCCTCAGTATAAGTTTAATGTTCGACGTGGTCAGTGAGTTATAGTTGGTCATGGTCCATGTCAATCAAAATACCTTTCCTGTCAAAGACGCGGATCTAGACACTGTAAACCAGCGCTGTGTCCCAAAACTTCCTACCATTTATTTCCTCATTCGTTTTCCATGATTGGAAAATCGGTCAACCATTTTCCAAGACACATGGGAGCTTTTGTTGCTGTTGTTTTAGACTTGTCTTAGATGTAGACTGGTAGTCTACATCTAAGGAGTATGGGCGGCGCAGTCTCCAGGCCGAAGAGGCACAGTGAGAATTTGACCAAAGAACACCAGCTGTTGGGCTGCATCAAATAAACCTTGAACTCATTTAGTGAAGTAGACAAACTAAATAAACTACACAACTGACCTTGGACTTGAGGGAACCTCCCCAATTTTCATCCACAGACCTCAAGGATGGCTCCAGGATAGAGCTACAAGGAGAGAAATACATAGTCAGATGTTACACAAAAAATAAATAAGAAACAAAAGCTCCAGCGGAGGGAGTTTTTCTGCGTGGGTACCATCACATGTAGGAGCGGAGTGTTGGAGGCACATAGGAGAAAGTGGCGAGTTTGAAGCAGTAATTAAAATGTTCCTATTCACTTAAAAAAATGTTGGGAGAGACCGTGACATACACACCAAAGCGCGGAGGCGCTGTCACTACAATGCTGGGAGTGTGATGTCATTCTGTCCCCAGGGTGCCATCTCTCCACTAAACATTTAGATACAAAACAGTTTGTTGTGTTGTACCAGATCAAAGTAGAGCCTACTGAGTATTTATGTGCTACATTTTATGCACTGCTAATTAATTAAACAGACAGACAATTACATATTTTTGTACAAACTGCTAAAGCTTTGCAGAATAAAAACAAAAAGGCACAATACAAATAATTTAAAAAACTGTTTAACATTTCATCAATCCTCTACAGGGGCTACCAACTAAGACAGACATAATTTAAGCCTACTCTGTATTTGCGCACACACACAGTTCTGCTGGTGGATGAAGACTCCCTGAGTAACTGAATTCGAGCAAAACAGATTTGCAAATGTGTCCAGCGCATTCCAAGAGGCCCATTAAACTGGGAGCCTTGCATATGGTGCAGACCTGATGGATGGGGGCTTGGCCAGACTCACTTGTAATTAAACCTCCACAGCCAACTGATATGCAATCATTTAGAGGAAATTGGGAGCACTGCGGCCATATATTAAAGCCACCCCATCGCTGGAAGGAGAGTAATAACTGTCCTGGTTGCTCACGGCAAATACAAATGGCAACCAAGGTATCCTTCCGTTTCTCCAATAAATATAAGTTAAAGGTTCTATGCAACCTACTGTACTATTTATTTTGCCACAGAGATTTATTTAGCATGAGCTTTTACAGATCTAATTTGATTGACATCTCTTACTCTAGGTTCCTGTTGTGTGAATATGCATTACAAATTACATCTGACTGTAGGTATGTGTTGCACACGTATGTATCAAAGTGCACACACAGGTTTTACATCTGATTGTAGGTATTCATTTCACATGTGTAACAACACACACTACTCTAGATTTTCACTCTCTCTCTCTCACACACACACACACACACTATTGACATCCGACTACGTTTACACACGTTTGATTGACATCTGACTAGATTTTCACACGCACACCAGACACAGATTTGACATCTAACTATGTTTTGTACATGTGTAACAAAGACATCTGACTCCAGATTTTCTCTCACACACAAACGTTGAATTGACATCTGACACCAGATTTTCTCACTCACACGCACACACACACCCCCTGCTGCAGTGACATGTTAGCACTTCAGAGCCCAAGCGAAGCTCAGGTGCCACGATGCGCGGCAGCACACATTAGGGACTAGACCAATGTGCTCTGTGCTCAATGAGACTGGATAATCGACTAGGCTGCGCAATAAGTCGCTTCTCAAAAGGGGCTTAATGACACAGCACTGATGTGAAATGAAAGTAAAAGAGCTCTTTAGGCAGATAATTGTTGCTGCCCGTTGGACAGCAGACACTATTGTGACTGTGCCTTTTGAAACTCTGTGCAGCCAGCAATGAGTCATTTCTCTTCCAGCTGACAATACGAGAGAAAAAAATGAAAAACAGGAATTGCTCCTCTAAATTAAAATCAAGGTCTATCTGAGGAAGAGTTATAATCACAAAGTGAAATGAGGTGATCTCTACAGTGTCTGCGGTGCCGTTGCTAGGATACTGCATGCGCTCTGGGGGTTTAGCTTAATCAAGAGAAAATTACATTGTTGGTTGTGTTTTTCCCTTACCTCTACTTGAGCCAACTTATGTCTGTGTGTCGGCACAGCAGGGAATGTACTTGCATTCTCTATAACGGCCAGTACAGAGAGGATACGATTGCTAATCAGCGCAGGTTGCGTTTGTTCCCTTCACCTGAGGGAAGGGATTTACAGACCCACAATGTGATTTTGGCAAAGTAAGACATGTTCCCATCTATCTATTTAGGGGTGCACAATATCTTTATCACAATATCACATTGTGCAATATCATATCGAAAATGTTGGAGAAAGTATGCAATATGCTGTTTTGTGGAAAGATGAGTCTGTTGGCTGTGTGATTTAGACAGAAAAGTAAGATGTGCGGCTTAGGAAGACAACCACTCACTGGAGATAAGAGGGAACATTAGTGGCCAAAAATAATGCCTCCTCGGTAGCTTGGAATTACTGTTGTACCAGTCCAATATGTTGAAATAAAAACTTGAATTTATTTTGATGCATTTTCCCATAACATCGTTATATTTTTACTTTAAAATATCAAAATTAATCAATATAAGAATGTCACATTTTGTCTATCGTGCAACACTAGTTCCTGGACCAACATTATCATTAACCAATCACAGCCCTCAGATATCAGTCAAGTGATTAATACTTACGTCTTTATAGTTGAACCCCTCCTAAAGATGTAGCTACCCGTCTGGGTTAGCGAGTTAGCTTGCCAACTATGCATTCTATGCTAACAAGTAAGCTTGCCTATAAGATATTGTTCACAAACATTAAAGGGTAAAAAATTAAGCAAGAGCTATAATACATTAACGATGTCAGAAGGCTGTGATTGGTTAACGGGCAACGCTGGTCCAGGAACATACTACTTGCGTGTGCAAGGCCACTGTAATTCAAGGAAGCAGCCAGGAGTGGGATCATTTACACCCGAGCGGCTCTTGTATCGTTTCTATTCCGACAAGCCTGAAGCCATTCTCCAGTGTGTCAGACAAAGTTTAACCTAAGACGTTTACCTGTAGCTACAAGCTAGCAAGCAGCACATTCGTATAGATGCCATACACAAACAATATTTTAAATACCAATAGGCTAGTAGAGGTTTCTCAGTGGGTTACATGTTAAACGACTCAGACTGGTAATGTAAAATACAGTCACATTCACTCACAGAAATTTCAACGCCATTGATATCTGGATACAAAACTGGGGAATGTGATTGGCTGGGACCCCCCAGGAGGAAGGGGCGCGAGACGCAGAGTAGAGTGTCACAAGATTTTTTTCATAAATTAAATAGCTGTTTATTTTATTAAAATTTAATATTTTAGCCATAATTGTTAGTAGTAGTACTATAGTTTATACATCACTTTGATGTATTCTGCTACTAGCCTGTATTAAAATACTGTCAAATAATATTATCGCTGTTATGCTTCTGCCACCCCTGGCGATAGCAGGGGGTCGTGAGCTGATACGTTTGAGAACCCCTGGACTAGAGTGTTAAGCGGCTGCCACATTATCAGCCTTCACCAGAGCACTGGCTGCTACAGATTAGCAATAAGCACAGGCAGTTCTCTTTACTGCCGTGTCAAGGCAGTAAAGAGTTTGGACTTTAGAGTCATCTAATTCCACTACTAGGGAGGAGAAGGTGTTTCAAATGTGCCAGTTGGCACTGCGTGGGTACCGTCACGTGTGGGAGTGTTGGAGGCACACAGGAGAACGTGGCGAGTTTGAAGCAGTAATTAAAATGTTCCTATTGACTTAAAAAAATTGCGTGAGAGACCGTCGACGAGGAAGCAAGGGCCGATGTTTGTTTAAAATGGTTAAACGGTTGGTATAAGTGGTGGAGGAAGAACAAGAGTGTCATTGGACACACTGCCCTAAAGGCCCATTTATGCTGAATGCATTGCACACATGGATCTTTGTCGTTGATATGTTATTTTCCCCAAACATTGTAGTTAATGGTTGAAAAGATTAATATATATACACACACACACGCTATATATGTAAATAATAAAAAATGCAATTGTTAAATGACAACCTGGCAAAAGATAACGTTAACTGAATTAAATTTTAAACAAGCCCTATAAATTTGTTAAAAACGTGCAACAAAAATATGGGCGTGCACCCTAAAGCATGACAAAAATTATGTGACAGCAGATTTGTGCATGTGCAATACGACTCCAAGTAAAGGCCGGCTCCGCGAGACTAGCTGTGACTCCAAGTAAAGGCCGGCTCCGCGAGACTAGCCGTGGCTGCAAGTAAAGGCCGGCTTCGCGAGACTAGCTGTGACTCCAAGTAAAGGCCGGCTCCGTGAGGGCAGCTGTGACTCCAAGTAAAGGTCGGCTCTGCGAGGGCAGCTGTGCACCCCTTACCTTGCGTGCCTCCATCAGCGCCTCCTGCTGGCAGCACTGCCGGCAGACGGGCTGCAGCTGGTCGAGGCTGAACTCCCCCAGCAGGCCACAGGAGCTGCACAGCAGGTTGCTGGAGAAGCCCAGCTCCCTGCACGCCTCCGAGGACAGCTCTGCGCCATACGTCGACAGCTGAGCACAGGGCAGAGGCAGAACTTTGTGATGGCGCTTACAATAACAACAGTCAGCAAGTAAGTAAATAGGTAAAATATAGCACTTCGTTTTCACAGACATGGGTCACATAGTGATACACAATGCATCATGGGTGAAAAGCAGTACACAGTGCAATAAAAAAAACACTACAAACAAAGAAAACTACAATGAATGCGATATTGTAATGAGAATTATAACAAGACAGTAAAACATGCATTACATTTGACAGCATGTGAGAAATTTGACAACATGTATTATAAATACACCAACTCTGTTATGATATTAACCAGTGATGGAATATAAAGTCGATGCCTACAGTCACGTGTAGAAGTCGGTTCTGCGTAAACAATACGTTGTGGGTCTGTACGGTTCACCAGACAGCTGTAAATAAACTAGTAGAGACGTAAAAACCGAGCCACGGCTGTCAACACACACAGGCATTTTGTTTAGTTAACTGTCATTGCTTCGTGGGTGTTCTACAGTAGACTGCCCCGGTAGTCCTCACCGCTTAGGAATAATAAACAACAAGACTGACATGTTAGCAGCAAACTACAGAAACTATAACTGTCTAAATACATCTGCTGCGATGTCTGAAGCACCGTACCGGTAACGTGCAATAACGCCACGTCATTCATACTTCCAGAAAACCGGATTGCACAAATCGCCACATATATCAAAGAAACAAATTGTGTTTGATCGATTATCTTATCGTGAGATGATAACATTTTTCTTATGAAATACATCTGAATATACATTATTAAAATCTTACCGTTTGTATAAGCGAAAGAAGCCAAAGGAGATACACTTCTCCCGACATTTTGGATTTGTGTTGGTGAAACTCTAAGGACCCTTATAAATTAGGGAAGTGATGCCACTTTGTGCCTGAAACGACCGGGCACAAATGTTTAATAATTTGACTATAGATATACATTGAAAAATCGATCAAATTGTTTGTAATTATGTATAAAATACTAATAATAATAAACATAAATTAATAATTACATATTCCAACAATAATTTGTCTGTATATTTCTAGGCGCAACACACGGGCGCCTTTCATACTCTTCTTTGACGATACTTTGTTTGCAAATTATCCTCAATTTGCTCAACAGCGACCTCATCTGGTACAATTGATGGTGAGGCTGGTGGAACTGTCCAATCGCGTCTCAGCAGACAGCAGCCGCCGACGAATCAGAATCCTTATCCTTTTTGTGGACTGTTGATTCATCCAATGGCCTGTTTGGTTTTATTAAGTTCTCCGTCGTGCGGCTCGACACACTGGATGGGACATCGCTGTATTGACGACACAAGCGATAGCGGCTGCTTCTCTTCCCCTGGAGGGACACTACCACACAAAGAGAAATTAACTATTCACCTTCGGAAATTAATACATGTCTGGAAATGATTAATCTCCACACGAGGAAGTTGATAGCGAAATAATACGCTTGGTTGATTAGCGGATAAGAGATCAACACCGTGAACCGATAGGGCCATGCGCAGACACCTACTCGCGTTGTAATCGCTTAACATGGAATAACTCCATTCCCGTTGGAATAATTTCATGGGGCTGCTAAGAGTCATGATGCCGCCTAAGTTTCAGCTTCTGGCGCTGCTGGCGTTCGCAGTGGCCATGTTCTTCTTGGAGAATCAGATACAGAAGCTGGAGGAGTCCCGTGGAAAGCTTGGTAAGTGGGGTTTGCACACTATTCCCATACCTACTACTGTCACATCACAGAACTGCGTGTCTCCAGCATGGTATCCAGGCGCTGTAATACAGACACCGAACATTTACCAGCAGCGCTTTTACTTTTAATATAATGGATCAAAATCAATTGCTTTGACATCAAATTGACTGCAGCGTCCGCGGCATTCAAACAAACTGCAGGTGCTTACTCCTGTGCAGCCAGAGATGTCTTTAGACGTCGGGATAGTGTTGTTGACATATTAAGTAGCCTATAGGACATGGAAGCTCTTAGGTAAAGCCAGGCAAGAAGCAAGTTTGCATGGCTGAGTGTGGGCTGAATTGGATGAATATGCCCTAGAGCAGGGGTGCCTAACTCCGGTCCTGGAGGGCCCCTATCCTGCATGTTTTAGATGTCTTCCTGCTCCAACACACCTGACTCAAATCAATGGGCTTCTGCATAGATCCATTCATTAGAATCAGGTGTGTTGGAGCAGGGAGACATCTAAAACATGCAGGGCGGTAGCTCTCCAGGACCAGGGTTGGGCACCCCTGCCCTAGAGAGTGGCAACTCCACATTTTCAGTAGGGTGCATGCTGTGTGAATCTGATTACATTTCCTCTGTCTGACCACCCTGATTAGACTGTAATACCTAACCTGCATTGTTAATTACACATTGAAAGGGGGAGGATGGCAAGAAGATTATAGGCCAAAAACACACATTCTTTGACATTGTAAACATGTGCGCCATATGCATGTCAACCTGCTTTTAAATAAGTCCATGCCTGTGCTCAGACCGTTCCCTTTAATTCCTTCCTTTGGGATGTGGCCCTTACGTTTCAAATCTCAGTGCCAACTCCCAATAGGAAAACATTCTCAATAAAAGGATTAGCTCTCCTGTGCCTCCACTGTAGGCCTCAGTCCAGTTGGGGTTACTACTGGACTGAGGGTTCGGTTCAGTAGTACAGCTCAGTTGTAACCTGAGGGTCCATGTAACGTCTATGACTCAAAGGATTTGTCAGCGATTGTGAGCAAATACACTTACACTTTACACTTAGAGATCACACAAACACAGACCACACCGCACAACACTATCCCAGCCTTTGCAATGAGTATCCAATTTGAGCGGACGGTTTGCGGGGCAGGGCAGAACTTCTGAGGGAGTGCCCTAAGGTTTCAAAATCAAATCAAAATCTTAACCCCACCTTCCCTGATTCCACATTTTTCAAGGGGCCTTAATTTACCCTAAGGGATAGCTTGGTATTAAAGATTCCCTCCTTGATTATGTTACTGTGTCCCCGGCAACCAAGCGCACTGTGTATGTTTTAATGCAGCTACGGTATGGACACGG
Source organism: Typhlichthys subterraneus (assembly GCA_027564835.1). Lineage (NCBI taxonomy): Eukaryota > Metazoa > Chordata > Actinopteri > Percopsiformes > Amblyopsidae > Typhlichthys > Typhlichthys subterraneus. Next base: position 5,425 of record JAODUH010000651.1, on the reverse strand, counting down.
CTGTGTAGGGGAGGGGTAGAGAACAGTGTGAACTGTAGGGGAGGGGTAGAGAACTGTGTGGGTGGGGGTGGTAGAGAACAGTGAGTGTTGGAGGAGGGGTAAAAAACAGTGAGAGCTGTGTAGGGGAGGGGTAGAGAACAGTGGTAGCTGTGGGGGAGGGGTAGAGAGGATCACCAGGCATTTTGTCCAGCACTGGGTTTAGCACCAAGGGCAGCCTCTTCCAGACACAAACTGAAGAATGTTGCTTTAGTTAGCATGCATGTGGTTTTTCCGTTTTCCTTATTTTATTATATTTTCTTTATTAGTTTTACAAATGTAATTTTTACATTAATACTTTGACTGCTTGTTTGTCTGACATTTTCGCCAGTAGTGGTGCATCGGTTCATTCTTATTAGCATAGCTTAGGTCTGTGCTGTTGAAAAAACCTCTATCTCCTCGAGGTGATAAATAATAATTACTTTTATTCCATGAGTTCCATAGATAAGAATATATCAGCGAAGTGTCCAGCCAGGCAGTGAACTGAATGGTTATCGTCCACGCTAACAGAACCTCTGCTGTCCAATAAGAGGTCTGGCTCTGGAGTTGTTATTCTTATCAAGACTACAAAGTACTGTATGTGGTACACTAGCCGAGCTTGCTGCTCTAAATGTTTATAGAGCCTATTAATTTGAGTGCCACGCACACGCACAAGCACACACACGCACACACTGGTGAAACAGGACCTGCGTTTTTCCCCTAACTGCCCGCCGTCACTTTGTGAATCTGTTGACTTGGCAAAAAAAAAACCTCCTGATGGATGAGCGGCCAGCGGAGACGTCTGTGTATACCAGAGAGGCCTGAATTATGTGCTGCATAGACAAGTAGTTGTGAGCGGGCATTGTACCAGGATTATGCTGTTGATGGACAGCCACAAGGTTATTGTTGTTACCAGCAGCAGATTGTACTGTAGGGTCAAGGCTGGTCTCTGGAACAATAGGCAAATGCTCCAGTTTAAAGTTATGCCTCTTGGTTGGTTGGGTTTGTATGGGTACACGATATTGATTAAATGTGATATTGCGATACTGGTCATGAAATTTGCAATATCGATATTGCATTTGATATTTTAAAACCTAAGTAAAAACACACAGAGGCTATGGGAAAATGCATCAAAATAGATTCATAACATATCAAAACATCACCTTGTCATATTGGACAACAGTAATTCCAAGCAACCGAGGAGGCGTTATTTTTGGCCACAAATGTTTCCTCTTCCATCTCTATTCTGTCACGAGCTTCCTCAGCCAAACATCTTACTTTTCTGTCTAAATCAAACAACTACGCCAAACAACCAACGGGCGCATCTCTCCACAAAATGAACTGAATTTTGCATCCTTTTTATTTTTGTATTTTTTTGCAACATTTTCGATATGATATCGCGCAACGCGCTAACGATACTGAGTCGATGTATTGTGCACCCCTAAATAGCACCGCCAGAACCCCAGATGTCAAACCAAGTTTTGGAGTAGGGAAGGGTTCGAGCCTACAGGTGCTATAATGGGAGGGGTGGAGAGGAATGCCAGCCACTCAGCACTCAGAGGCGTGTTCAAATTAGATGGACAGCGGCGAATGTTTGCGAACCCGTTCAAACAGTTTTCACTTTACTTTGCATATTGTGACCCGACTTAATATACATAATGCATATCTGATGATAAAGGTATAGTCATTCTGGAGAAAGCTTGTTGATTTTTGTACTCAAATTTGATCAAAACAAAAACGCCTTCCTAGAATGTCACGGGATGCTCCCTCAGAAGCTCAGCCCCCCACATTGGAAGCTCATTGCTAAGGCTAGGATATTGTGTGGTGCTGTCTGCACCACGTTGTTTATTTACGTAGCAAGGGCTGTGTAGAAACACCACATTATAAAATGCAGCTAGCGGACTGAGTAAAATATAGGTGAAATTGACTAAATGTTTTTTAACTTTCAATAGCTGACTATGCCTGTTTAATGTGGTTTATTCATCTAATATAGTGAGCGTGTGTGTATGATGGGTGGATTTTCTACAAAATACAACACATTTGTATTTACAAACAGCATTTTGTTCAGAGGAATTGGCTAGTAGCTACATGTGGTGGTGCCAGTATTACGTTTTACAGTCGCTCATGATTAACTCAGTCCCCAGAAATGACCCACAATCTCCCCTCGCTGCGTGAAGTCCTATTACTTGACGCGGGGGGTTGGATCACGGCATGCAGCAGCTCCTACGGGAGGCGGACAAGCTGCAATTTTCCTCCAAGCTAATCGGCGCTCCCAGCGCTTCAGCGGGAGGGAACACTCGCTTGCGTTTGACGGTTCCGTGCGACGCAAGAGCGTGTCGTGCCGGGAGCCCGATATGTTCCTCGGACAATCTGTCCTCCTAAGTCTACTCATCCACACCTTCGCTAAGTGTGACAGGTCCAGCAGCACATGGCCAGGGAGAAATGCATTTTTCCACTTTAAAATGACAGGAACACTTTAACTTAACATTCAAAGCCACTTCAGTTATAGGGTTGGCCCGCTTTTAGTTCTCACTTGATATTATAAGGTCCAGATATTGTGACAATGTAATTACATCTCACGCTGTTGGCCACAAGTTTTATTATTTGCACATTACAAATTCTGTGAATAAGAACAGTCTACAAAGATAAAATTCAAGGCAAATTCAAACCTCTGTGAGGCACCCCATATGATGAGAATGTGAATACAAGTATTTCAATACGTGCATTGTTCATACAGTTATTAGAGCTGGAAATAACTAATACAAATGACAAGAATTATAGTCTAAAATTGAACACATCCATGGGGAGGACCTCCCCCCAACACATTTGACCGTACCCCCATTTTACCAACCTATTATTTAAGCCAGCCCACCCAAAGATAGCAGACTAAAACCTCCCCTGATTTGTCAAATATGCCTGGCCTAAGAGCAAATGGCAGAACGGTTTTAGACTGCCATTGTGTTGGTCACTTGACCCTCATCCCCGCTTAACATTTTTAAGCATTTCTCACGTAGCCTGTAACTGCCATGCTGGAATAGTTTTCTCAGGGATCAGGGGAAGTTAGTGTACCCTCACTTAGCTACTAACTGAAGTGAATGTAAATTAAAACAATAAATCCTAACAACCATAACAACAATCTCATCAGCGGTGATTATGTCATTATCAATATGAATGGGGATCTTTCTCAATAGGGTTTAGTGTGCTGACATTAAGGTAAACTAGCTATGGTTAACATGTGTGGAAACTGTAGAATCACGTCCCATGTTGTTCTAAATGTGTTGTTTGTGACCTAACAGTAGCAAGCTAGTGTTGGACAAGTTATAGGAGGAGCAATATCTGATTTTACCATGATTCATAAAAACTCATGAGGATATACTGTGCACGTGGGCTAGACAGCTGTTTTTCAGGTCGTGGTGATGGTGAAGGTCCATTATTTTGATAATCATGAATATCCTCACAGAAGTATGAATATTTTGTGACATGAAAAAAGCTGTCTAGCTCACATGTACAGCCCAATTGTATTTATTTATTAATTGGTTTATTAGCCTGCATATTTCTAGTCAATCCCCACCACGGCTGAAGGCTCGGCTTGCCCATTATGTGCCCCACATAAAAAAGATCAATTGGATTCTTTTGAAATACTGGTTTCAAAACAAAAATAATTAAAAAACAAAGATACAGTAGGTGTCATGATACAGTAAAATGTTTGTTTCTCAACAACATGTAAGAAAGTGATTCCTGTACGTTTAATGCCATTTTAAGAGTTTCATAATAATAATATAATAAATTATCGCAATAATATTGTCTATCGCAGTTATTTTGAACAGGATAATCATGACATTCATTTTTCACATGGTCCCATGCCTATTCCCTACCAAGAATACTAAAAAATAAATATATTTTGAATTACATTTCTATGTACTGTTTAAAAAATATTAGATCTTTATGGCCTATGAAACATGTTTTAAACCCAATTTTAATGCCTAAAATAAGTATATTTTCTTGAGCATCTGTAAGGCTATATTTAGATTTCAGGCAAATCGGATTTGTTCATCAAATCAAGCAGGATACATCTGATCTGCGTGTAAATGTTGTTGATTGAACTGTCACCTCCTGCTCCATGTAACTTGAACCTACTGGCATTTCGTCTCTCTGCCCTAAACAGGCCAAGCGAGTATGTACAGAAGCGATACATCAGTCTTGTTTGACACATACGCAAGCATTTTATCTCCTCTAATATTGGAGCTTTGTATTGTCTGGGCTTTTAATCTCGATAACAATGTGCAACAGTTTGTAATGTAATTTAACAGCTGTTGAGCATTGCTCAAGACTCGAGATGCAATTCTTCTAACAAGCCAGTATTCTGAGTGTGCGAAGGCACTGTTGAACGCGTTAAAAAAATAGACAGATGGGCGCATTTATACTAAATCTCGCTCTGGAGAGCTGACAAAAGAAGGTCTGTTAGTCATTCCTTTATTGCCACAGCTTGCAGCTTTCCCGGGTCGAACATGAGCTCGAGTCTGGATTTGACTACAATTGTCATGCTTGGCACTCTCAACCCCAAAGCCACTTTTTTGTTCTTTCCTGAAGTGGGAGACGGCCAGGAAATTACTCTTGCAAGGACATTGGTCAGGCATGGTTTGTGCTGCAGTACAGAACAGGGCACGCCATAAAGCTTTCCGGGGGGGCGGGAGGGGTGGCTTATAACCCCTGGCACTATTTTTGGGTCTTCATAATCCTCCACCAAATACCACTAATGTGTAAGCCTACAAAACGTTCCCACTGCAGTTTAATGTTTTGCCTCGTGCTCTATGCTGATGAAAAAAGGAGGAAAAACTGGGTTAGACAATCCGGGCCAACATTCACCATTCACTCCATTCTAAACATTTACAGAGCGTTTTGTGCTTTGAGCTCCCCGACCGTCCACACACACACAGACGGACAGATCTAGAACTATAGGCCTAGAGGTGATGGCACGATAGGATACACCACTTATCTAGACTCAGCCTTTGTCTGTGTGCCAGGTCCTGTAGGTCTCTCTCTCTCTCTCTCTCTCTCTCTCTCTCTCTCTCTCTCTCTCTCCCCCCCTCCCTCGTTATGCTTTTATTCTTTTGCTATTCTCGCAGCAGGAGTTCAACCTCCAGCGTTCCCATCATTAGTCTTTCTGCCGTTTTATCCGTTCACAGCGCTGACGTTCCCCACTGACCTCTCCCTGACACGTTGGCTGTTTTTAGCCTCCACGAGGCCTGCTAAACGGGGGGGGGGTCATGAGTCATGTTCTGCCGGTCGGACCGCCTGGCTCGCACGCAGGCAGCTAGCTTACGTAGCCTCTCGCCCGGACGTGACTCGGTCGCTCGGCAACCTGCCATTTGAGTGGCTAATGGAGGGCAACCCGATGCGGATGTGAACG
>JAODUH010000650.1:0-13462 GCA_027564835.1 Typhlichthys subterraneus | reverse complement strand
CCCCCCCCCCCCCCCCCCCCCCCCCCCCCCCCCCCCCCCCCCCCCCCCAATTTTATATTGAAAAACAGTTTCCCCATTCAGTTCTCACTTTCCAGTATAGGTGTTGCAGGCCTTTTAGAGAAGAAAAAAATGAAACCCTTTGGAAAATCGCCGCGTGCATAAGGTCCCAGGTGTGGACAGAGACACAGGGCTGCACGGTGTATGAGCACACACAGCGGCCCTGTGGGCATTTTCCTCAAGCGCTCGCTCATCCTGTGCGTCGTCTGCTGGAGCCGATCCAGGCAACTCTGACGTCGCCAACGTTCCATTCTGGTCCCCCAGGACCAGGTGTGTGAATGTGGGAGGTGCCCCAGTCTGTACGTCCGTCCGATTAAAGGTTGGGAAAGGCTGGGATAGTGACGTGTGGTACGGTCTGCACCACTGTGTTCCTATTTACCGAGCCAGGATGGTGTAGGAACATCAGATGACACGTACAGAGAACGGTGAGGCAGCGGATCGCGACGGACGAGATCACTACATTGAACAAAAGGTGTATTAGCTTACAGTCGCTGAGTCCACCTTTAAAGAGAGAGCCTTGTGCAGCCCTTGCACACACACACACACACACTATAACAGTCCTCCCGGCTAGGAATACCGTCTTATTCTGGTGACTACTGAACAAAAGAAAGAAAAGAAAAACAACAACAACCCGCGAATAGAATCACCAATTACAACTGACAAAAACATTTTTTTTAAATTAAGGTTTAAATTAAAACGTATTTATTCCCCACAGGTTATAACCTACTTCTACTACTTATTTGTCAGTTTGCGTCAGTTCAACCACTGTTGGCTTCATATTAGGGTTTGGAAGTGGTCTGTATCTTCTGTATAATGTCTGGTTGGGTACATCTACATGCTGCTCTGGGTGCCCCCACCGTTGGAGGTTAGAGTGCTTGTCCTTCTGAGCCTGGATGTGCCCTGCAGTGGCACCGTGGGAGCTGATGAGCGCTCTGCCACGACAGGAGAGGGAACACAGCCAGTGTCCTCCTCAGTGTCCCCAGAGGCCCCGGGTTGCACATATGGCCCTTAAACACCGCTAAGAAAGGAATCTGTCACTGCCTTGCATCTCTCTCCCCCCCCGTCTCTCTCTCTCTCTCTCTTGACATTTGTGGAGGATTATAACTGACTGCTCATGTTGTGCTTTGAGACCATGTGCAGTGGGTTTGTATGAAGGACTTTTTCACACTTTTATTCCATTGGTATACAACACCTGGCTGTAGAAACAGCCTTCGCCACCGTATATGTGAAAGTTGTTGGATGAAAGGACTCAGCTCTGGAGTCCATGTTGTCTTAATAATATACAGCACACAGCGTGTGTATAAAATATATATTATAGCCAATGAGAAAAACATGCATTCAATGTAAATGTTTCTGAGGAAGAGAAGACATCACCTGTTAATTATAGTGCTGCACAAACTATAAAAACAGGGAAGTAAAGAATCCAGTGGTCAAAGAGGGAAGTGAACAACTAAAGCTATGTGTAGTTGTTGGGAAACTCCTGACCATTAGAATGTCATACCGTATGAAGGTCTGAACCCTGTACCCTCTCTGTGTGTAGCATGCACCTGCAGCACACATGCGTGTGTATGTGTGCGTGAGCATTCATTAACCACACCTTAGGCACACAGTATACTGTAAAACATAGTGTGGCTCCACCCTGAGCCAACTGGTCCATGCAGAGACGCCCGTGGCTTGCTGTAAAGCCCTGACTTCCTGACAATAGGCCATGTTGAAAGATGCTTTACATGACTGGCTGAGGTGAGCAGTTCGCGCTGAAGCTGAAGTGTCCCAATAACAATCACAGTTGACTGCATGGAAACGTCATGTTTACATGACAATGACTTATTTTAATATTGAATATTCGAGACAGAGACTAGCTGTTCCTTGTGCGGTGCAAATATTATTTGTTTTTTGTTTGTTATTAATTCAACTATACAGTCATATAATATGCATGTCAAAATAAATAATGCTTCTATTGTGTCCTAATTCAAGAATCATATTAATGCAAAATAGTTGACTGAATGCGGTAATAAATGCCTTTATGTCCCAGGGACAAGTCAAGGGTACTCTACAAAATAAATAATATTTAAAAACACACTCACACAGACAGACAGAGCAATGCCAACAAAAGCTTCATTTACAAAAATGGGAGAAATTGACAAATTTAGAGCAGCGAGCCAGAAAACCATTCCCCGAGCAAGGAGGGTCACAATGGCACGGCATAATGGAAACCATTGTACAGAATAAGAGAAAACAAGTTGCAAATAGAAAGAGGAAGTTCTAAATTAAGTAGGAACGACCAGCCTTTTTATATTTTTGACCCCATTTCTAACTTTCTGAGAGGAAGGGGGTGGGGGGGGGTGTCAATGTGCGGTCTTGTGTTTTGTAGGGAAAGATTGGCTGACATCAACTGTTTCAATGTTTGCAATCCACTCATGAATTTTACAGAATTTATGAAGTTATAATTACGTTTTTAAATATTATGACAGTCGGATCGATATTACGAACCACAAAGTGTCACTTTTCGTGTGAATCCACTCAAAACCAGGAAATGTACTTTCATTCCTGCGTGATTCCCCTCCATCTTTCTAAATGTAGTCTCCATGGAGCAACTTATCGCCACTAACAAGTGTTATCCCTTTGTTGTCCACATAAATGTCATATCGCATAACGTACAGTATGAATGAATAAGACAAAAGTATATGAATGATATTTGTACTCACTGAAACCAATGACAGATCTTTATCACACCGCTGACAGAGCAGAATGCCTATCAGTAAACAAACAGGGAGCAAGTCAGCTGGCTGGACCAGGAAGCTAATGAAAGATGGTGGGTGTTTGATAACCACCGCATGCAAAGTCAGTGGAGCCCGGGCCCACAACATGATGCTGTGCAACTCAGTGGGATCGATGCTAACACAGCTGAGCATGTTGCACTTGTTTGCTGTGTTCATGGGTAAAAGAATACAGTGTGTCCCAGTCTGCCACTCAGGCATTTAAAGCTGAGTGCCGCTAGTCGCGACCGCTGTGTGCATCTCCCAACAACGAGGCTCGGGGCCAGCGCACAGGTAAGCACAGCAACAGGACAATGGCATAATACACCATACCTTATGGAGCATAATGTATCAGCAAACAGCAGTGATGTAATGCAGTGCGGGGGGAGGAGGGGCATGAATATGTTGACTTATTCCACCAATGGTGAATCAACAGAGAGACTGAGACTAGGCCATCTGCCAGAACCCCCCCCAACCCATCCAGGAATCTATAGCAGCCACAGAGACAGAGAGACAGAGAGAGAGAGAGGGAGAGAGGGATAGAGAGAGAAAGAGAGATAGAGAGAGGCAGAGAGAGAGACAGAGAGAGGAAGAGAGAGAGAGAGAGAGAGAGAGCGAGAGAGAGAGAGAGAGAGAGAGAGAGATAGAGAGGAAGAGAGAGAGAGAGAGAGACAGAGTGAGAGAGATAGAGAGAGGTAGAGAGAGAGAGAGAGAGAGAGAGAGAGAGAGCTCAAACAAGTTACTGTGGGCAGTTATTGACAGCAATATTTTGCCTGCAGGCAATAACTGGGTCATGTCTGACTATGACGGTGATGTCTACCTGAGGGTCCACAGAAGGTCCACCGTCCACAATACACACGCGGGATGACCTTGACGCCCAGTGACAATGTCAGGAGTGAAGAGAGGAGAAGAGAAGGGGACACTGTAGGTGTGACTGTGATACCCACACTGAGGAAAAGTCACCTCCACCACCACCTGCACGCCTGACTGACCTAACACGGTCAGCTGACTGAAACCTGCATGCTCTTGTGTGTGTGTGTGTGTGTGTGTGATGGCAGACTGCACACAATAATGTTAAATAACAGCTTGAGGATAATATTGGATGTGAGTTTTTGGGATAACTTTTGGAAACTATTTTATGCTTAGTTTTATGCTGTGGTTATGCTGTTGGTTTATATAGCTTACACTTGCACATTTGGTGTGTGTGTGTGTGTGGATGGGAAGTGTTAAAAAAGCAATGGCGCAAAGTCACACAGCTTGCTCCATGTAAAAAGCAAGCACATTGTCAGCAGCACTGTTAAGGGACGTACGCCACAGAAACACACTGTATAAAGCAGATGTAGCACCGCCTGGCTTACTGTACCCAGCCTTGATGCAATAGCTCCAGCAGACCCTGTACCGTATGTGGGCTGTGTCTGCGGTAGAGAGGGCTCGCTGTCCGCCCTGCTGCCTGACAGGCTGCTCCTTCTTTGGGCTGGGAGGAAGGGTCTAGGAGCCCGGCCCCAGCACCTCACATGGGGGGAACACGCTGGCCCGGCCATACGCTTCTCTCCGCGGTCGCCGCGGTTATGCCATCCCGTGCCTTCTGGGAGAGGGCAGTTCGGCCAAGGGGCCTAACAAATCTCAGTGTGCGCACCACATGCTCTCTCAACCTCTAGCACGTCAACACACACACACACACACATTACCAAATCACACACACACACACACACATTACCCAATCACACACACGCACACACACACACACACACACACATTACCCAATCATACACACACCCACACACACATTTACTACACCTCAGTACCTAATCACACATAGATACACACACACCTCAATACCCACTAGGGGTGCACAATATATGGACTCAGTATCTATCGCAATATCACGTTACGCAATATTATATTGCAAATGTTGCAGGAAGTGCAATATTGGGTTTATTCAGGAGAGATGCGTCCACTGGCTTAGTTGTGTTCGATTCCAACAGAAAAGTAAGATGTGTTTTCAGCTTCGGTGGACACGGGGCCTTAGTGGCCATAAAGAAGGCCTCCTCAATAGCTTGGAAAGACGGTTGTTGTACGAGTCCAACATGACAGTTGAAAATGTGTTGTTTTTATATATATTGATGCATTTTCCCATAACCTTTGTGTTTTCACTTATGTTTAAAAAATAGCTAAATTAATATCGATATTGCAATTTTCTAAATCAATATCGCAATATCACCCCCCCCCACACACACACACACCCACACACACACCTCAATACCCAATCACACGCACACACACACCAGGTGTACCTTTTATTAATGAGAAGAAGAGAGCAGGTCCATATCCTGCTCCTTCTGTCCCACACTGGTCACCAGCAGGTTAGCAAAGCTGTTCCCTCACAGAGGCTGTGACCGTTCAGGCTCTCACGCCGCGAAGGGGAACCCCTCCCGCCCGCCAGGCTCGGCCGCCGCGCCTGAACGTCTCCTCGCTAAAGCGTGTGAGGCGCAGGCTGGCTACGGGACACGCCCACCCTACATCATGCAAGTGTAGGGTTTCGCAGGCCCAATCAATGAAAGTGTAAATGATTTATCACCATCAGCAGTCCCTTGCGTGCAAGAGGCTGCTATTTCGTTCCGGGTTCCAGACAATGACATGGAATTGGGTGATGAATTGCAGTGGGTATGGGTTCTGCTGCAACAGGAGCGATGAGAAACAGCATTACGTATAGTAGCGGTCAATAGAAGAGCGTTTGTTCGCCCTTCCTATAGACTGTTATGTGGTTGTAGTGGTTATTTGCAATGACAGGGACGATTTGTTGCAAATACAAATGGGTTATATAGTACGATTTGCAGAACATCGTTCTCGAGACTGGAGTGACTATTATTTATAATAGTAAAAATCACTAATAAAATCACTAATAAAACACTATCAATGTAAAATGTACTGCATTTATCCGCTTTGAGTGGCTGGAAGGTTAGAAAAGCTTTTCTAACCTTCCAGCCACTCAAAGCGCTTTACAGTATTTTGCCTCACATTCACACACTGATGGTGATTGCTGCCATGCAAGGTCTGGCCAACCACCAGGAGCAGTTAGGGTTAGGCACCTTGCTCAAGGATGCTTACAGGTAGGTTAAAACAGGGGTTCAAACCCACAACCTTCCGGCTGGGAGCCCAACACCCAGACCACTAGACCATCCTGCCCCCACGTGTTTTGACTATATACCCTATATGGTATTACAGTATAGCGTATATTTTCTAATGGTGGATTTTACACTTCATGTTCCGTGAACTTTCTGTGCCAGGAAGATCAACATGGCGGCCTAATAACACAAGGTGCCCCTGAACACGATTACTCCCAGGGTTCCATGTGCTGGCATGTCCACCGACGCAGTCCTCCAGGAGCTAAACGGGACCCTGGTGGTGACCACGGCCATGGCCGCAGCGATGTCTTGTAGTCAACGTTTGACAACGTAACAGCCTGTCACGAGCTCTCGTTGCTAAGAGCTTGCTGTGCGTTGTCGGGGAATCACACGCGGCATTCAGGCTCCCTGGACAAACAGAGTTGTTTGGGCCCCGGCCTATCTGAATCGCACCAAGGTCATTACACTTCCGCAGCGCTGAAGCAGCACGAATAACAACAGATAAATGTGCACGCCTCTGACTCTGACAATGATCCAGATGAGCATGTCAAGGTACACCTTGACTGCACCATAGTGGCCCCGAAACACCTCTGTGATCCACTGCTGATACACAACAGTAGTCCAGTGGAAGTGGCTGTAGGGTGAGGAGGAGTAAAGAACAATGCCAGACACAATACCGATCACAGCACTCAGTTATAGATAGGAAGGGGCATGCGCTCTCAGTTTCAATCCCACAGCAGCAGCAGGAGATGGTTACAACCAAAGGGTAATTCTTGGCACAAATACAGGAGTGTCACTATAGTAGATGTGTGTTCACTATTGTGTTCAATATTACTTTTTTCCGTAACAAGTAGTGTAACTAATTACTATTTTCAAAACATTAATAATATTACAATTACTAATCCAAGTATTGCTGCATTACTGCGTTACAAGAACGAGATTTCTGGCCCTATAAACTTATGGTATGGCTAAAATGAGCTGGCTACACAGGTTGTCATTTTCAGACAGGGTAGTGATTGTCAAAGTAATATAGTAATGTAACTAGTAATAGTAACTAATTACTTTTAATACCCAGTGATAAGTAAAATAATGTTATTACTTTTTGAAGGAGTAATTAGTAAATAGTAACTTATTACAATTCCTGAGTAACTTGCCCAACACTGGTTATAAATGATGGAAATCACTAGGGCTTGAAGCCTTATTACTTGCATTATGTCTAAACTGTTGGACAAACTGTCGAGGTCAACATTCCTCTGACAATTAAAACAAGCTAACGTAGTACAGTGCCTGCCGTGCCGTCTGCGACGGAAAGCACTAACACGCCAAAGCAAAACGCTCCTGTCCTTTCCCAACTCACGCCTTACATTTAACAGTTGCTTAGGCTACAATAATACACACCAATGAGCTCTGCTACAGGGGTTTCCATACAGGCACAGGGAGACAATCTGTCAAAAGAATGTCCCAAATCCAGCCGCTGCACAGCTACCAGGCAACACAGACTGTCTGTCTTTGCATGTCAGACACACAACAATGCAGGATGACCAAACATGTGGTTCAACCGTTCAACACATCAGCGGGGACCAACCAGTTCTGTTGTGGTTGTCGGCCAGTCATCTCAGAAGCAGAGAGCTGCAGAGAGCTGGAGAATGTGTAAACATTGCGTGTGTAAACGTTTGTAGACTTAGTTCATTAAAAATGATCTTGCCATCTAATTCATCAATTATTATATGTCCGCCTTTCACTTGAAGATTGTATTTTACTGTAGGTTATTCATGCATCTACTACTGTATTATTGTCAGATCACTGTTAAATGAATATTATCTAGTTGTATCAAGTGATTTTTCCATAGACGTGGTACAACCACAGTTGTCCCCACGTGGCCTATCTGCCGTTATTAGATACACTGAGAGCTATTTTGCATAGGCTACTGCACTCTAGGTATAATACAGCTATACATTTGTTTGTGTGGCTGGTCTGTGTGGCTTTGTGAGGCAGGAATCTCACTGTAGAAGCATCCCTGCAGTAGCCTACGACACCCTCAACGTGGAACTACTCTTAGGGCATAGCCTTATCCTAGTCACTGCTATTTGCTTACAGCCTAACTGGATCGCCGTTGACTCAATTGAAAGAGAGTGAAAGAAACACGATGTTCCCTGCATAACGACAGTCCCAGTGGACGTGGCTTATTCACCGAGCCAATGAAGCCACCAAATCAAACAAAATCTAACAATGTAAGCTCTGTTGTTATTATACAATATAATTGTCGATTAGATTCAGCGCCTAACATCCGACTACAAATGCTTTTTCTCCTGATGTCACGTCGACTTCTTCGCAAGTATCAAGGCGACGTTCCCAAACAGGGAGCATGTGATACATTACTCACTGCTTATTATAAATGGCCAACGTCGCTGAAAACGCACCTGGATTATTGGAGCGACTGGATAGCAGACGATGTTAGCGATAGGCAAACAATCCGTGGCTCAATACAATCACTGAAAACACACGATTATCTGAAGCCACTTCGGGTCTGCATGAACGCCTACTGCGACTGAAGCGAGACGAAACCATCTAATTTACCCTGAATTTTCCTCCGACTCCTCCTCTCATTCCTAGCTCTCTTCCACATGGACAATGAATGAACCCCGGATTGGTATTGTGCAAAGGGATACAACAGAACAGTTGGGAAATACTCTTAAAATCCATAACAGCAGCTCCTACTGCGTGGTTTGGGGAGGGTATTAGCCTACATCGTTGTTCACCGCTCAACCAGCAGTAGTTTTACTTATGCTACTCTAAATGCATGCGGAAGCAAAAATGATCATACCCCTTCATAACAGCTACTGTAGCCTACAGCAAAACCCACAAAATCTGTAAAACGTGATAAAATAATCCCTATTTGAACATACCAGCAGGGTGCCTAACTTCACTTCTGGCGCAGCCGTTTCTTTGCAAACACCTGGCCCCCGCCTGCTCGACAAAAATACATACAAATAGTGATATTAAGGTGCAGAATTGTATACCTACCAATCAACACGGGCCCATATTTCCATGTGAATCGCCGGCATTCCCCTTTATATCAGTCTATATTATTTTTATAGAAATACCGTCAGTTGTCCACAGATGCTGTAGCGGGACGGAATAAGAACATACTGTCTCTTCCCGGTGCTCCCTCCACCACCTTGTAAAGTTGATGCTGCAGTTTCACGCCGCGCCAACATCCCGTACACATACACACACGCACGCACGCACGGACGCACGCACATACTGTAGCGCAAGACAAACACGCTGCCTCAAACCACGCACGCACATTGAGCGCGCCGCTTGGCACACATGGCTGCTGCTTGACCACGCCCCCTGACTGTAACTGTACCATGGTGAGGGGGAATGCCTGTCTTTTGTCTTTCAACTGGGAGCTCCCTGCTTGGCTTTTATGACCCAGTTTTTGTTCTGCCTTTTATTAGGCTATTATTTTTAATGTAAATATTGTTTTCATGGTTACAATGTCATATACAGAATGCAGTCGTAAATGCCTCTATAATGACAAGTTATATTACACAGTAGGGGTTTGTACACCTATAGGCCTAGGCCTATTTGAACAAGGTAGGCTATTAGTCACACACTGACCTGACCTCATTCAAATATGTGCCTTATTCTGAAAGCAATGCTAACAACAACCTTAGCCAGCAGTATCTGTTTAAAATCAGAAACAAACACAATCGTACACAAGCTTAATGAAGACTGTTGGGGCTAATGTGCTAGAGCTGTTTAGCTGTCTCTCCCACCTGGGGTTAGGTGCAAAGATAGGCCTCAGAGTACGAATCCTCCTGGCAAGGGTGAACCAACCCCAATCCATGCATCCAACCACATGGGAGAATGACAGCATGATACTAACCGGCTTATGCAAGTGATCACTTCCAATCTCTCTCTCTCTCGCTCTCTCTCTCTAGCCTATTGTTAATGTCATCCCCCATTATGTAAGAGCATTACATCTGCCTGCTGGGAAACACCACGTTTGACTGTCAGCTGTGCTAATGAGGGTCACTCTGGTAACAAGGTGGCTGGATTCAGAACATAGCTAGTCACTGGGTTGGTTTAAACCAGCCATAGAAGTTCAGAGAGTCTTGGTTAGCCAACAAGTGCTATACTGGTGATAATCTTTTTCACACTCCACATAACAGAAACAAAAAGTAAAATGTACAATATGCATACAAGATTAAATGTGAAAAAGATTACTTTACAGTCTTTGTAGTCCTACACAAGATTTTAGGTCACCTTAAACAGTTTATCCAAAAAAATAATATAGCAAATATGCATTTATATAAAAGCATATTACTATTTAATACTATTAAATACTTTATTTCTCTAAAATAATTACATGTTGGACAAAACAAGCTCATGAGTGGGGACCCATACAGTAACATAGTGTGTGTGTGAGCGAGTGAGAGAGGAGACCTTTACACTGCATTACCAACTGTCACTATGGTGACTAAAGTCTAGTCATCTTGTGCTCCTAACACAGCAAAACCAAGATTTGAATAACACATCCAGTCATGTCTCCTCCCTTCCTGAGTCAGTTGATCTTGTGAGTGATCGGTGTTAGGCAGACTAAAATATTACTTTTTTCAGTAACTAGTAGTGCAAGTAATTACTTTTCCCCAAAAAGTAATATTACAATTACTAATCAAAGTAATGCTGCATTACAAGGATGAGACTGCTGGGCCTATACATTTAGGGAAGGGTTATTAAACCAACTTGTGAATCATCTGGTTTGAGAGGCTGCAATGTTTTCACTTTGGCTGGTTGTTGACTCTTAAGGTTCATTATTGTTCCAATAAGGAGGATTACATTCTTAAATTACCTGGCTATGTTGTCATTTTTCAGAAGGGGTGAGGCAAGGTAGCGATTGTGAAAATAATATAGTAATGCAACTAGTAACATAACCATTTACTTTTAATACCCAGTAATAGGTAAATATTATTACTTTTTGAAGGAGTATTTAGTAACTTATTACTATTTCTGAGTAACTTTCCAAACACTGGTAATGATAACATGCTCAGGTGATCAGTGGAGGAATAGCACACTACACTTTGGAATTCCTTTTGGCGTGACACTTGACATGACATCATTTTTTTATTTCCCTTTTGACAGGTGGAAACGTTTTCTGACTTGTATACTGGCTGACTAACATATACCACATGTCGAAATATACTGTAATAAGTCATATACATGCCAGGGAACAAACATTGAGGAACAACACTCCCATCTACAGGGCACTGTCGGTAATACAGATCATATGTCACTCCTATTTGAACAGAATACATCTTTATTGATATTCATTATGACATGTATAATCAAACACAAAATGGAAGAGGCTAATCTATTAGTGTATTTTATAAAAACAGGCAAATTTAAATGTTTTATCAAAGCTAAGCAATGAACTAAGGAACGTCAATGGATTATATAAATTAAATGCATTCTTTAAAATACAATTGTAGCATAAATGTCCCATAGAGGAAAACCAAGACATGCAATATGAACCTTCAATATAGGTGTACTGACTTAATCAAAGATTCTCAGATCCAAAATATGTCTGTAGCAAAAAGAAAAATACATTAATGTATCGCTAGACTTGTTTGGCCATGTAGCAGAGTGACACATAACCTTGAAAGACCACAGTTGTACAAATGTAATACCATTTACACCTTTTAACATGAGTGTGTTTTCAGTTCACCTTAAAAGCTAAAAACGGTATGCTCTAATGGTGCAAACTAGCAATTTTGATAGATAGAGATTATATATATATATATATATATATATATATATATACACATACACATACATACATACATACACACATACACATACACACACACACATGTATATATATATACATACACACACGTTTCAGTTGAATTCTCTGTCAGGAAACACAAGGGGTGCCACCAGTGTCCAGAGATAGAGAGCCAGGCCTAACCAGCTGGAACTGATCTTTACCCACACAGCTGGCATGGTACTCTCAAAGGCCTGGTAGCTTGCGTTTGGCCTAGTGGAAGGAAGGTAAAAGGCTCTCAATGTTGGGTCTCCAGAACGGTCCACAAACAAGACTTAGTATATGACTGTACTGATGTATGCATCCATTTCAGATGAGTCCAACCACAACTTTCAAGATATGCAGACAGAGAAAAATAGTCAAATTGGTTAATATTATCGCTCGAGTATAGTGCAATAGTATTAGTACTGCACAAGTAGTGCAATAATATAGTTAGAAAACAATTTCTCCACATCTGATACAAGACATTATTAAATAACTATACTAACTGCGTCACCTTGCTAGAATAATAGAATTACCGATATTTTAAGATATGCAACAGATAGTCTCAGCCTCAGCATCTTCCGCTCACTAGCACTACATCACATCAACTGTGTGCTGAACGTCTGATACACAGACCCCTGTAAGCTCGACAGCAATTTCTGAAGTGGTACTGTCGATTTGGTATCAATGTCATTCACAAGTCTATATGTGTAATTCCGGTGTGACCCTAATGCAGCGCATTATTTACTCATTTCAATTTTTTCCATTTAGTTTATATGCATTTTTTTGTTTACATGAAAAGGATTACATAAATGTAATCCTCAGACCTCAACACCTTTCATGACCACCTCTCACTATTGTTGATATAGCCATTTTCACAGTTGTTGTTGCTGAGTACAGACCGCATTTGGAAGTTCCATCTACTTTGACAGACGTGATCAGAGCCAATGAGCACAGAGTCTGCAACGTATTCTGATTCTGCACAGCAGATCTGACAGAGCACTGAATAATGGTGGATGCCAATGCCAAGCACATAGCATTTCTTCGTGAAGTAAAACCCAGTATTCCTCATGTTTTGGCAAGAATATGGGGACAATGAATAACGTGAATAATAAGTGTCAATATAGAAAAATATTTCCACAGATGGAGAGCTCTAAAAAGAGGAAAAAGGACTACTCTTATGACTGTTAGCCTACTTCTCCATGCCGTGGGTAGCCTATTCTATTGTGTTTTTTTAAGCATTGACAATATTAGCCTATATTTCAAACTATGGATGTATATGCTACCGTAGTGTAGTAGATCGACGGACGGACACAGGCATTAAAGCTTTAGGGTCTTTTACTTTGCATGTGTCGTCTGTTAGATGTTCAGTTTGCTTCGAGGCATACGCGACCACTAAAGCATTATTAGCGGGAGTATGGTCTTACTTCACGGTCAATTTGCATGTTCAATATTAAAGCAATATATTAAAGCATTAAAGCAATAATAAACAAACTGGCTGCAACTTTTTTTCTATTCTGAAACCTCTGTTTGGCTTCACAGTCGTTACTGTATTGACTGGTGTGTAGGGCTGGCCCCAAATATTCGATTATTCGGGTATTCGTTCGTTGTGTATGTATTCGTTTTAAATATTGGGATTCGAGTATTCGTTTTTTCACATAATGCATGCATGTTTTCCCATTAGTCCCTACTATCTCCATATAAACCCACAT
>JAODUH010000649.1:0-13464 GCA_027564835.1 Typhlichthys subterraneus | reverse complement strand
GCTGCATGATCCACTAAAAGAGAAAAAACTCAAGTAAAATGTTGTAAAACAAAAAAAGCTAGGGATGAAGTGGTTAATCAATTTGAAAGAACAGCAATTGTCATATAAAACAGACTGGCCTCTGTGGCATACGTTGTTGGTCTGCAGTAGTTGTGATTAAAACCAATCCTTAAATAGCAGCAGTATGTCACATGACGTGCTCAAACTGACATCCATGTGGAGTCAGGTCAGAAACCAAAGCATCTAAAACCGATAATCTACACCCTGACACGCAACATCCATGTTTACACACACCAGAAACATGATCCTTTGCTCGATGCAACCCAGTCAGTCAACTTAATCCCACAGGTCCATGTCAAGACCAGATATATACGTCTTCCAAATAACCATCACAGTCAAATCCACACACACACACACACACACACACACACACACACACACACACACACACCTGCATACCAGAGACCAAACTTGCATGCACACAGCGAAGCAGGAAGATTATAAGAAAGACAAGTTTCAGCTCTCCCCCCATTTAAAAGCAATGCACTAGAACATCTGGGCAGCAAATCAAACAGATCTATATCTCACCAGCGTGTATGATTGTATTAACCAGCACAGGAACCAAATAATTGGCATACTTTGATTTTAAAAGATTTATGGGGACATGTAGCAGGTTTTTACTTTTTGTGATCCATTTATGTCAAGCATTCCTGATATGTGCTCTGTACTGCACTCTAGTGGCTAGTCAGAGTAGCTGCTGAATGTCATATGTACAGTACATATCCGCCATTTACTTTTTCTTTTAGTTTTTATTATCTTGCATGGAGGCAGAATGGCATCACCCATCCCACGAGACTATTATTATACTAGACTTTCCTCTCTGATGAAGCACATCTCAGCCTGTGAGACCATGCACACTTTTGCTCTGCTGTCTTAGCAGCTGTTGTATTCTTCTCAGGGGCTGAGGCAGCATGCAGCTATACTGTTGCTGCCACAGCTGGCTATGTGAGCATTCAGAAAGTTGAGCAGCTCAGTACGCACAGCCGCCAGCCAGACGCGCTGCGTTAATGACCCGCGCGGCACTCTGTGCCGTAGGGATCTTGTTGCCGGCTGTCTTGGAATGACAGCGTCGGCTTCGGGGCTGAGTTGATCCTTTCAAGTGAGAGAACAGAGGGAAAGTGAAGTAGGTGGAAGGAAACCTGTAGGGTGGAATGTGCATGTGTGTGACGGGCACGGGTCTGGAGACAGAGGGACAAGGAATGTTGGCCTTTCATGCTGTAGATCAATGCTCGACATGGAAGCCTACAGCTACCTGTTTGTGTAATGTGGCTCAGACTGCATCATTCTGCTTGTGAGTGTTGATGGAATTTCTGCTTCTAAAGCATTTTTACCATATTTACGAGATCATTCCTAACCCTGGCCTGTTATTAGATAATGCCCTGTTATTGATACGTTTGGAAGAAGCCACACATTTCAGGCAGTCCATAAACTGGTGAAGTACAAACCTTCCGCAGATTACCTGTATTTGGTGGCATGAAATGTGAGGTTTTCAGTATATTTCTCTCCCCTAGGAACATGGTACGCAATGGATTTAGTGTGACTTTACAGCAGGGGTGGAGAATCCTGGTCCTAGGGGACCATTTTCCAGCATGTTGTAGATGTTTCCGTGCTCCACATGTGATCCAAGTGAATGGGCCGTTATCAGGCTTCTATATAGACCCACTCATTTGAATCAGGTGTGTTGGAGCAGGGAGCAGATCTACAACATGCAGGACAGCGGTCCCCCAGGACCAGGATTCCCCACCCCTGCTATACAGTATACCCATGCCTGACACATGCCTGAGTGCGTTGGGTGTGAATTCCTGTTGGGAACACAAACTAGATCAAGGTATAAATATATTGTTTTTATTCTATCTCCATCCATCCCCACAATGTACCATATCAAACCCCCCCCTCCACACAATGTCACAATGTACCATATCAGACCACCCCTGCTGCCCACATATCAGACCACCTCCACGGGCTAAATGAATGGGCCACTGCTGCAGGCTTGAGTGCAGCTGTGTGCAGCGTGTGTGGCTCCGGCAGCACGCACTGGGGCTGATGATGAGGGAGGCGAAGGAGGGGGGAGGGGGGGAGGTAACAGTGAGCGCCATAGATGGAGACAGACACACAGATGGCCCGTCACACACACACACACACACACACTACAAACCCGCTTATTGCTGAAGTGGTCTGGACAGAGAGCAGAGGAACTGCAGCCTATTTGCCGTTATAATGCATGCTATAATTATAATAGGCCTATCATTTAAACCCACGACAATTTCCCTCCGCATTGGTTATGAGAGCGGCTTGGAGCTGTGCGGATTGCCCCCATCGGCACTCACACAAAAGCTTGCAGTGCTGTCAGCTGTGAAACTGAACTTCTAAATGATGTGTGGGGAGGAGGGGGGTTGGGGGTTGGGGGGGGGTAGCCTGCCAGAGAGAGAGACCCAGTTCTGGGGGAACTGTACACTACAGTGTTTTGTATATTAGGAAGTTCCCATTTCAGTGATCTCACTCAGCCATCATCTCCTTAAATAATCTCTGTGATTCACAGCTTTCTCAATAATGTATACATGAGCTGAGGGCAGGCTTTCTCAAGATTTAGCGCCGGCAGTTAGTTTGAAATCTCAACGCGCCGCACACTATGGTCGATGGAAGTGAATTATGCATGTTGAGCAGCACATCACTAAAATGCGCTGCCAAACTGCACAAAACGTGGAGATTCGCCACAATGAATTATCATATTTCTTTCCATTGTGAGATGTTAATCACAATCAGATCAACCTGCCATCAGCTTGTATCTAATCTGTTTGTTTCAACAGACAATAAACCATGAACGGTGCTCAATGCATACCCTGTCACTCTAGCCATCTCCCCGTGGGTTCTCTGCCCCCGGTGGAAGAAGAGCAGGTGCGCACTCCTCTACTTCTCTCCTGCAGAAAGGCCACTTGGCACATATCCCCCCCGCCCCTCCTGTGTGACTCCCGTGCCAACCTGCCTCCTGTGCCAAACACCCTGGCACATCTGTGCCCATCCAGGTTTGGCTGCCTGCGGCCAAACCAGCCTCCTGCCATTGTTCTCTCCTGAATGTGCCCGGCGACTGTAGGGAGAATGGGCTGAATGCAGCAACACCTACGCAGCCTGTTGGATAAATCTCCACACATGAAAGGCTAGCCTAGATTCCAGAAACACACAGTGAAAGGCTATTTCTCATATCTTCTTACTAAGGTTCAGTTTAGCCAGTGTAACATTCTGCACATGTATTTGCTTACCTTTAGGAAAAATTGCATTGCATTGCATTGCATGAAAAATGCAATATGATGCTATATTATAATAAATATATTAATATAGTGCTTTGAAAACACATGCATACAGTACGTGCTCAAAGCACTAGCCATGTAAAAATCTCTTTTTCTTGCATCCTCCATCTGAAATGTGCAATCTGGGTGTTATTTACTTCACATATATCAATGCTGACACACGGGCACACGCACACACACACACACACACACACACACACACACGAGCGCACACACTGTATGCACATACACAAACACCAACACAAACACACACATACTGTGTGCACATAAACAAACACCTACACAAACACACACACACACACACACACACACACACACACAGTCAGGGAATTGCACATTTATCCGTACAGGTGGGGGTGGGGTACAGCGATGGGGCCAGTGGCAGATTTATCAAGAGCGAGCAGGCTGGCAAATGATTCCTAATAGGAAATCAGCCTCTCTCTCCTTTGATCATGCGTTTGTCCTTCTCTTCTTTTAAATCTCCTTTCACTGCTGTCTTCATCTGCACCTACCCCCCCCTCCAGCCACGGACATCCTTCCTGTTTTCCAACCTACACGTCTCTGTATTTACTTCCTTCCCTACAATCATTCCTTTCCTTCTTTCCAACCCTTCCCTGCTCCACATGAACTTACATATGGTCTCTGTTTGTGTGTGTTGGTTTCAGACAGGGAAATGTTGTTTTGATATCTCACACACGCACGCACACACAAACACACACAGACACTAACACAGACAGACAGTCTAACACAGACAGCCACATATATGCAGCCAGCTCTTGGCCATGTTAGCAGGGCTGTTGGCTGTGTTAGCCTGTTGGCGATGACCTCGCTCCGCGGGCTGTTGAAAAGCTGCGATTACGGCCCTGCAAGCATGGCAGGCTTCCCGGCATGTCGCTGGCTTTAACGACATCCAAACCACGGCTCTCTGCAGATACAAACACAGGCGCACGCACGCACACAGCCTTGCATTCACGTACACACATCGGGCTGCAAGGGCCACACGGGAGAGAAGAGAAAATGGCGACGTTTATATCGAGGCCAATCAGGCCAAATCGAGCCCTGACGTAAAACGCCTACATTACTGTTATATGCTTCAATATGTCCCCACACTGTAGCCGCCATTGACTGCGTCTTGTGTCCCCCTTGTATTTACTGTAATACAACCCAGTAGCATTTCTCTCAACCTGTTGTTATGCAACCGGAACGGTAGAAGGACCAACCAATTGTGACTCGTCGTTTTGGGAGGGTTGGCTCGTCGGCACTGGCTTCAGTTTTATTTCGCCGTGAGAATCAGTCTGGAAGGCCTAGGAATCATTTTGAATATGTCTGAGTAGCAACTGGATGTTCCAATCAGGGATGTGTTTATAGTTATATGGGCGTGGTTTAGGTGTGCCGCCAGCGAAAATGACTAGATTGTTCATCCGATCTACTGCCAAGTATTTTTCGAAATTAAAGCCATTTACAAACAGTTTCAATGTACGGCTTCCCAGATGGACTTATGTGACAACAATTCCTCTGGCATGTCAGGTTACGTCGGCACGATTCGTTCACAGATTACTTCGCAACCCTTTACCGTTCTGTACACTCACACACGCACACACACGCACGGGCGGGTCACGCATGCGTATTCTGGCACTACGCAGCGGTAGTTTAATTTACAACGTGCGCTGGTTTCCAAAGAGATGTTTAATTTAATGGGGTAATTATATACTGGGAGCAGGAACCAGACTCACACTGATTTATGCATACGCAGCATGTTCACGCGCACGCACACACACACAGAAAAGGAACTCAGACACAGAGGCAGTTTATGACAGAAACGGTATTTGCTCACACACACGTGCACAAACACACACACACACACAGAAAAGGAACTCAGACACAGAGGCAGTTTATGACAGAAATGGTATTTGCTCCAAAGACAAATGGTATATCTCTCTCTCTCTCTTCCTCCCTCTGGTCCCATTCATTTTATATATTACTTTGAGTGCATTCATTGAGTTTGTCCTCCACCTGCCTGCTGCAGAGATGGGCCTATTCCCCGGCCCTTGTCGTAGGCCGTGTTTGCCTGGCTGGCTGACCGGCCCAATGCACCGGTAGCAACGCATTCCATGTTCAAGTGCAGACTCACCAGGGAACATTTATGTGTGACTTCAATAGCTGCCACTTGCTGGGCAGCAGACCACACATGCATGCACACACACACACACAGAGGAGGAGGTGGAAGTGCATCTCTATGCCGTAAGGCCTCCTATCTGCTTTCACAGTGTACTGTAGCTTCTAGATGGAGCACAGTGGCACGCTGGGGTTAGCTCTGCACGCTGTAGCATGTGACAAGGGAAAGGGGGAGGGGCGTGTTGAGACGCAAACATTTTATGATTTTTTCTATTGGTGTGATTTTTAGTTAGTGTGTGTGCGTGTGTGTGTGTGTGCGTGCGTGTGTGTGTGTGTGCGCGTGCGTGTGTGTGGAATAGTTAAGCAGGGACGCAGTGTGGGCAAGAGTAGAATGAGTATGAGCTTAACATAGATCATTTACAGAGAGTGAGAGAATGGATGGCCCACCGTCCATGCCTTGATCTTGCTCTATATGAGCTTGTGCAGTCATCTGTCCCGTGCGCTTGGCTGATCTCAGCTCCCTGTGTACGCGTCTAACCGGAGGAAATAGCAACATATTCTCGGCTCCAGCCCTACAGATGCACAGCACAGGGCAGCTATGGCTGACACAGCACATTTCACCAAGTCTGACAAAGTAAACCTCTCTTTCTCTCCATCCCTCACCTCCTCTCTGTCTCTCTGTCTCTCACTCTCTCTCTCCCTCTCTCTATCTATCTCTATCTCTCTCTCCCCCTTCATCTCCTTCTCTCTCCCTCCCCCTCTCTCTCCCTCTCCCTCCCCCTCTCTCTCTCCCCCACCTCTCTCTCCCTCTCTCTCCCTCTTTCTCCCTCTCCCCCAGCTTCTCTCCCTCCCCCTTTTTCTCCCTCTTTCTCCCCCTCTCTCTCCCTCTCCTTCTCCCTCGCTCTCTCTCCCCCTCTCCCTCACTAATCCATCTTAAGCGTTCTGTATGCACATCGCCCAGCTTCTCGGTGTGGTGGCTGTGCTTTATTATTTTGATTGACTGAGTACATGATTTGACTTGTAGTGTGCAGAGCCAGGGCACAGGTATGTGGCCGCACGCACAGCCTTGTGGAAACAGGTAGGCATGCAGATGGGCAGAGATATGTTATAACAAGAGGTAGAGAGAGTTAGAGAGAGAGAGAGAGAGAGAGAGAGAGAGAGAGAGAGAGAGAGAGCAAGAGAGACAGGAAAAGAGTGAGAGAGAGATAGAGAGAGAGAGCAAGAGAGAGAGAGGAGGGAGAGAGAGCAAGAGAGAGAGAGGAGGGAGAGAGAGAGAGAGAGAGAGAGAGAGGGGGATGAAGATAGAGAGAGTGAGAGAGAAAAATCAAGAGAAAAGGGGGGGAGAGAGATAGGGAACAGGGGAGAGATTGTGAGAGAGCAAGAGAGTGAGAGGGAGAGGGAGAGAGAGAGAGGGAGAGAGAAAAGGTGGGGAGAGACAGAGAGAGAGAGAGAGAGAGAGAGAGAGAGAGAGAGTGAGAGACAGAGAGAGCATAGGACTGGAGGAGAGAGATAAAGCCATGAAGAGCAAGGATATATACAAGCATATACCGTATAGCTTAGACAGATCTGGAAAAGGAGGGCTTTAAGTCTCGGGGGAATTTACGCAGCCTCGGAAATCCAGTTGCGGATATTAAGAGCCTAAATCGGAGAGCTTTGCTGAGGCTGGATTTTGCTGTGTGGGCCCCATCAGTATTATCCTTGACAGAGGTTAGAGGAGAGACAAGGAGGTGTGTGGGGGGACGTGGGGGTATAAGGAGCAGTAAGGACGACAGCAAGCTCTCTTGTCAGCCTGATCATTTTATAGAGTTAAACTTTGCCTTAATCTACAGGTGTGTGTATGCGTGTTTGTGTGTGTGTGTGTGTGTGAGGAGAGGAGAGGAGAGGAGAGATGAACAGAGAGTAAAGGTAGACAGGAGAGGAAAGACAGGGCAGGAGGAGCTGGCAGGCAGATGAGAGGAATTCCCTGCTGTTTCGGTGGTATCTAATTCTCCTTCCCTCATTTGAATGTAATGAAGTGTTTCCATTAAACCATCTGCATCACAGCCGTGACATTTGAGGCTTGTAAAGTCTCAAAAAGAAATCAGAAACTCTGTCCTCAACAATCTCAAAAGTGTGTTTGACAACAAAAATGCAATCTTCTCTTAATGAGTGATATATAGTACATCCAGCTAGCCTATCACTCATTGAGTAATTAGCTATATAGCGGGCATTCACATTTCTCTTATCTTATCTTATCTTATATTATCCTATTGCTCATATCATGGCTCTATAATAAGCTATACAATGGCTCTGTTTTATCTATATGTCTAAATTAGTATAGCTCATGCAAGGGCTTTATTGGGTCATAATACCAAATAAAAACAAGGGATCAGCATTGACATCACTTTAAATAGGGTGGAGCCATTACGCATTGACATATACTATATACAAAACAACATAACTCTTCTGTCTTAACTGCATCTGCTATGCTTCATACTGTCTGTATAGGCCGGCAGCCCAGAGCATTTTGATCAAACGAACAAGGTACCAATATCAAAATGCTCTGCTGCTGCTGCTCTAATAGTGTAATACAGGCCTATGAAGGCTATCTATCAGACGTTGAGGCCATAATAACTTAAGTGTGTAACTAATCTGTGTGTGTGTCTCTCTGGGTGTAGGCGGTATAAACCGGGCGGGGGCAGCAGTGCCAACATTCCTGCGGACCCCAGCTGTTCTACAGCCCCATTTGGATATGAAGCACTTCCTGCAGTTTCCCATGGAGAACCCCCCACCTCCACACAGCATGGGCCTCTTTCACAACTTCAACACAGTGAGTGCACAGCAACACACGCACACACACACACACAAACACACACGCACACACACACGCACACACACACACACATACACATAGTCAACATAATGCAGCACCTCACTGAATCAATCTAAAACAGTAAATGTTGATACTGCATTTTAAGCCGTCTCAATACTCTTATTGTTGACTTTTATGTATATTATACAGCATTTGATTAATAAGATAGCCAGTCAGCAAAGTACAGTTAATACTTTGCCTAGATTATTTTTCTAATTTTCAATTATGTTACAGTAGCTCTCAGGAATTAAATATGATCATATTGTTGTATATAGTAGCAGGTTTGTATAAATTTAGAAATTGCCAGATCAATTTCAGTATATTATGCACTTTGATGATTGATGTGATTACAGTTTTAGTATTCTTAAATACAAAGCGACTTGGAAGAGCCCCACAGCCAGATGTGTACATCCCACAGCCAGCCATACAGTATAGGCAGAGCTGCACAGCCAGATGTGTAAGTCCCACAGCCAGTTTAATTTAAGAACTGTTATCTTGTGATCTCCCAGAAGCATGCTGCAATCCCTGACACATTTTGAGGACCAATGTTCTGGACATTTTGTCTGCCCTCCATCACTCACTAACATAACAAGGTGGTTCTACAGTTATATCTTTATAGTGCAGGTTTCTTCAAGCACCAAGCCCTATACTTTTTCAAGGGTCTAGAATGTTCTCAGGTCTACCGGCTACGACTATCATCTAATCACAGAGATAAGACCTTAGGGACACTGATCATTTAATCTACTCAGAAGAATGTGCTGCCTGCTCCCCTAAACTCCACTTTATTTTTTGTCAGCAATACATAAACCCAGTGGATTTATTGTACAGTATACCGTATGGGTGTACACAGGCAATGCTGTTCCTGGAACACACAGCGGTGACAGAGCTCTCCTCAGTCTGCATGTGTGCATGTGTGCATGTGTGTGTGTGTGTGTGTGTGTGTGTGTGTGTTTATACAGTCACCCCAGTATGTATGGCATAAGTATGCAAGAAACTGCATAGCGAGATCTTGTCCCTTGCTGCAAATTATTTGGCATGTGCCGTGGCTACATGTGGCACTATAGCAACAACGTAAACCTTCCAGTCCAGAAACGGCTCTATGAGGACATTTATATTCCCGTTCCTGATACTTCTACACAGCCCTGTCTCTGTAAATACGAACATAAACAAAGTGGTGAACACCGCTCACAATAACAAAGCCGTATTGCTTCACATATGCAATTCAATGTGTGGGGCAGAGCTTCCGAGGGTGTTTGAAATTAGCAAGCATTCTCGAATAGCTAACCCTGCCTTTACCGAGATGACAGCTGGCAGCTGTGAGCCGGTCCTGCGTGTTTTACAGCCCACTGGCCAGGAGATGGGGCCATTGGAGTGGCTTAGAGGGCAGCGTGACCTTACTTGGCCACTGCAGAGTAGAGTCCTAAACACAGCTGATGAGGCATTCTTTTTTGATAGTTATGTTGGTATGGTTGGTTGATCCATGTTTGAGTGACAGATAATTTAAAGTAACATCTGGAGTCCAAACACAAAAGCTTATGGTTTATGTGGATCATGCTGTCAAGTGTCAAAGAGCTATATACTGTAAATGTGCTGTTTGCCACTTTGTAGACAAACGATGTTCATGTAAGACGTTTCATAATTTGGTTCTCCAAACTATGTGCGTGTTAAAATTGGTTTGCAGGACTGATTATAGAATTTACATTTTTGAACATTTAAAACTTGAGGAATGTGCAAATTAAAATCAAACTCTGTTTGGCTTGTTTTTTTGTTGTTTGTTTTTTTACATTCAGTTCAATCTCATATCATCAAAAAAACAATGAAAAAACTGAAAATGTTGTAAATGAACAATATTCATTATTAGTTTGTTATTTCCCGTTTTAGGAATTTCCTAGACAAAGTTTTTGTAAACGAGGCAGCTCACCTCACTGTTCTGTTCATTAGGATAAATTGATATTTCTTTAGCGTTTGTATATTTTTTACATGTCCACACTTTTTAA
Source organism: Typhlichthys subterraneus (assembly GCA_027564835.1). Classification (NCBI taxonomy): domain Eukaryota; kingdom Metazoa; phylum Chordata; class Actinopteri; order Percopsiformes; family Amblyopsidae; genus Typhlichthys; species Typhlichthys subterraneus. The sequence continues at coordinate 3,136 of JAODUH010000649.1, read as the reverse complement.
GGTATCATATTTACTATGGGCTGGGCTGGATTAGCCTAGCAAGATTGTTAGTGTATCTGCTGGAAGACACCTTATTTTATATGGTAAACACAACTGTGCCCCTATACAGTACAGCAGAGCAATGCTTCAGAAGTAAACCAGCAGCAAATTCATTATATCATTAAATTCTCTTCATAGGTCCTTAATGCTGAGTTTGTATAGTTTAAATGACATTGTTATTCTCATTGAGTGTTATTAGCCCCACAGCAGACAAATGCTATCTCCCTATAGCACTATAATGGCTCTCTAATGTGATTTGTTCTGTACCTGCCTCTCTGGCTCGCTGTGGCTCAAGACAGTGACAAGGCTGAATCATTTATATGCAGCAGCTGGTGCCGGTGTGGACACCACGCACACACACACGTGTGCACGCACGTGCACGCGCACACACATACACATGTGCGCGTGCACACACAAACATACACACACACACACACACAAACACACACGCGCACACTTCCAAATCCAAACGCAAGCTCACGCATTCTGCAAAGTCAGGAATTTCAGATGTTGTGAACGATGTGGGCCAGGTACAGACATGTTGAAGCTCACCTGCGGCCAGCACATCACCTCCCCATCCCTCCACGACAGCCCCCCCTTCCCCCCCTCTTCTCTCTCCCACATCTCAACCCCCCCCCCCCCCTCCCCCCTCCAGCTCTCCAACTCTTTTCTCAAATGGCCGCTGCATGGATCCGTATCATGCCTCTCTGCAGGATTCAGTGGGATGCAATAATCCAGCATGTTCCCTTATCAAAGCGTAATGACTGCAGCAAGCAATACGGATCAACTGAGCTGAGCTGAGTTAACGTGTGACAATAGTGGAGTCGTGCTCCCATTAGAACACGTTAAACTGCATATCTGTCCTGACATATATGCTTATGACATCTTACTCAAAGGACTCCCTCCCGTATGTGCACATGCTCACACAGTTGGTGGTCAGATAGGCATTTGCCATGGGCTGCAGATGGAGATGTAGCTGTGTGTGTGTGTGTTTGTAGCATTGTTGCTAGCAGCGATGTTGATATTCATTAGAGGACAAGAACATGAGGGGGAGGGAAGGTGACACACTACACTGTCTGCATCTGGACAGATGCATGAAAAAAGAGGGGTGTTGGGAGGGGAGGGGGGGTAACAGAGTTCAGCGGGGAAACAGCGAGAGAGGAAGAGAGAGACAGAGATAAAGAGAGAGAGAGAGGGGGGGGGGAGAGAAGGAAAGCGAGAGGGGGGGGGGAGAATGAGAGAGAAAGGGAGAGAGAGAGAGAAAGGAAGGGAGGAAGGACCGAAGGAGTTGAGGAGAGTTAGAGAGGAGGTGAACAACGGCTGAGCAGAAGAGACACTTGTCCTGTCAGTAAATATAACGGGGATTGAAGGAGAGATTTTGGAGGAATTCCTCACTTCCTCTCCAGTCCGGCTGCTGCTTAGGAGAGAGAGAGAGAGAGAGAGAGAGACGCGAGAGTTCTGAAAAGGAAAAAGAAAAACAACAAAGAAGGGTTGAAGTTTGCGATGCGTCACTAGGCAGGTGCTGCTTTAGTTTGTGTTCGTGCATCGACGATCGGCAAGACGCCTGAATGACCGAGGACGAGGCACCGAGCGCTCTCACACATGCGGACACGCAAACGCGCGCCGCGACTAGCGGCTCGTACGCAGAAGACCCGTGGCAGCTCCAAGTCTCAGCGGACACAGAGGAGAAGCAGGTAGGCTGCAGTCTACGTACTGTATACGCGTAATATTGTATTACAGCGTGGGACGCATGCGTCGCTGCGGGGTCGTGGGGATCCAACCGAGCGCGGCTCGCACGGGACTCAAATTAGTCAACAATAAAATGTTTTGCCTACAACTTTTTTTTATTTTTATTAAATTAAATTAAATTAAACGTTTGATTGATCAATTCAGGAATATGATACAGAGAGAGAGAGGGGGGGGGTGGTGAATACACTTTTATAAAGAAACAGGACAACTTTTGGTTGAGAATTCGTGTGTTTGTGTGAACAACATACATTAGGCGGCCCTTAACGTTGTTGACAGGATCTCTGACTAATGCTAAAATGGTCTGTGTTGTTTACTATTACTTGCCAGGGCTGCCACAGCTTTCAACCCCTGTTAAGTGCATAATAGGCTCTGCTTATATTTCATGACGAAAGGTTTTGGACATTGTTTGGATAAAATGTCATGTTTAATATCCGCTAAGAAGCCTAGCGCTTTGTAACAGATGGGTTTATTGGCGGGGTCATACAGCAGACCCACACACGCCCAATACCGTGGACGTGCTATGGAATCCAGAGATTCAACACATCCTGCAGGATATAAACTTTTATAAAACACTCCAGTGGGTTTGGGGTGTGAACATCAACAAAACACATCCAGTTATCGTGTTATATATTCTGTTTGTACTGTGTAGTCATGGACTTTTAATTGTTCCGATTTTATGAAATAGTTAAAATAAATATGCTGTTTGTGGCACTATACATTTTTATTGATGGCTGTTTTTGAAGATATTATTGTGGCTTGCGATAGCAGTGTCACTGTAGAGTTATGCATGCTATTATTTAAATACCAGCCACAAATGTCATACTTTATATTCAAGCCTTGCATCTACAGCAACAGGAGCTCAGCTGGCTGTTTAATAGGAGGGGAGGAACAGCTAGGGGAAGAGAGAGAGAAGGGAACTAGGAAGAGAGCCAAAATGAGATAAGAGGCCAGTTCAGCGGATGTCCTGCCTAAACACCTCTAATGTTCTTTTTACAGCTTCCTTCCTTCCTCCGTCACTTCCTTCCTTCCTCCCTTCCTTCCTTATTTCCTTCCTTCCTTCCTTATTTCCTTCCTTCCTTCCTTATTTCCTCCCTTCCTTCCTTATTTCCTTCCTTCCTTCCTTCCCTCCTTCCTTCCTTCCTTATTTCCTTCCTTCCTTATTTCCTTCCTTCCTTCCTTATTTCCTTCCTTCCTTCCTTATTTCCTCCCTTCCTTCCTTCCTTATTTCCTTCCTTCCTTATTTCCTTCCTTCCTTCCTTATTTCCTTCCTCCCTTCCTTCCTTATTTCCTCCCTTCCTTCCTTATTTCCTTCCTTCCTTCCTTCCCTCCTTCCTTCCTTCCTTATTTC
>JAODUH010000648.1:0-13464 GCA_027564835.1 Typhlichthys subterraneus | reverse complement strand
GTGTTGGAGCAGGGAGACATCTAAAACATGCAGGGCTGCGGCTCTCTAGGACCAGGGTTGCCTACCCCTGGGCTATAACATAGTCTAGCTTATAAACAGATCATAGGACGCATTAAAATAGAATATTGGCCAGCTACGTTAAGCATAATTTCTTTAGTTTATAGGCCTATAACATAAGAAAGAATACATCAAGTACAAAAAACGAAAAAAGCAAAACTCAAGCGTTTTAGGTCATTTAGCCTATTAACCTCTGTTATTATTATATAACTAAATTAAAGGTGGGAAGAGGTATATCACTCTTTCAGTTAAATATAATTAACATTTAAAAACGAACGAATTTGAATAAATGATTTCGGTTCACTCTTAAGTTCATTAAAATCTTTGAGTATTTTCACTCTCATTTCGATATCCTGCCAGATAAATAGTGCGTTCTGACGAAGTACAAATAGGCATATGTCTACCATTTGTAATAATAGTCAGGCTTTGATAATGGAGGTTTAGCTCCTTTTCAATAACCACTGGATTTGAGAATTTTCCAAGAACTGTTTTTAACAGCACCGTTATTAGTGGGCCAAAATGAAATGATGGACAAGTGATTATGCTAATGTTGTATTTATATATTTATGTTATAGCCAAGCTCATTTTTATATCCCTGCGTCCGATGCAATGCTCTCTCTCTCTCTCTCTCTCTCTCTCTCTCTCTCTCTCTCTCTCTCTCTCTCTCTCTCTCTTCCCCTCACTTTCAGCATATCCTGTCGTATGTGTGTGTGTGTGTGTGTGTGTGTGTGCCTGACCGCGCGGCAGACGAGGCGGTTGGGGATTGGTAGCTTAACGCGGGGAGTTAACCACTGAGCTTATTGTGGTGCTCTCTACACTTGCCAGTCGCAGCGTGCGTGTTGAAAGGACAACGTGTTGTGTCTAGGACATATTAGAGAAATATTGGAGTTAAAAGGCCTGTTCCTGTCTTAGATGTCTCACTGGATCAATATGGAGACAAACAATAATACATGGAGACAAATGTACATGGAACGTCAGCGCACTGATGTCGGAGGACTTAGAGTTAAACCTATTGCAAGTAAGTTTCGTGCAATCTAATTGAACGTGCATGTCAGTAATGTAGGCCTGTTGCCTATACTTTTGAACGTTTATTATTGCTTGTCATCAGCATATGGATCTGTTATTTAAGAAGATACAGTATATTATAGGCTATCTTATTACATCACATATTGTTTGTATGTCTTCTTGCGTTCGACTAGTGGTTTTTCAAGAGTGATTAATTACTGACTACTGCAAAGTTCCCATCAAACAGCTTTAAGTAGGCTATTATGTGTAGCCCATCTAACCCTAAATCGAAGTTGTTTTCACCGTGAGCTGTCATAACATATTGGTCAAACAACAGCTGCGTGGTTGTAGCTACCATACCTTTTGTGTCTTCGATATTGATCCATAACCCCCCTCCCGTCACACACACACACACACACACACACACACACACAAACACACACACAGAGTTTACATTGTGATAGGTCCGCTGATTTACATATTCATATTGTGTACAGTCTATAGATGATGTGTTATGTATGGCCTAGTCGTTGAACTTACTGTATAAGCTATGTGTGTGTGTGTGTGTGTGTGTTCGCCTATGTGCACGTCCGAGCACGCGTGTGTTTGAGGGCGCGTGATTTTGCGAGTAGCCTATTCTGCATATTTGCCATAAGTCTGTAACCTTTGTGTTCAAACTTCGCCTCATCTAGCCTACAACAACAATATATAGGTATGTTCTTAAATAAATACATAAATAAATAAATAAATAAATAAATAAAGGTGAACGCGTGTGCCCTCAGCAGCGAGCATTGTTGCCTATACAGCGTGTCGGATGGACGAGCAAGCATCTCGCTCTCTGGGCTCCGCTTGAGCTACGTACGAGCACTACCGGCGGCCCCTTTAAGAGACAACGGGTTAGTTTGTGTCTTTGGTTATCTAGCTGTATGAGTTTTAATTTCATAAAGCTAGAGAACCGAAAGTATAAACTAATCCCAAGGACTTCAGAGCGGTGGAGGACTTCGGCGTGTACAGTAACTGCGAGACGCGGGGCTGAGGATCATCCACCGAGGCACAGGATGCTGCGAGAGGCTGTGGCGCTGCAAAATGACCGACCACCTTACACCCAACGGCAGCACAAGACCGCAAAATATTGCTTTACTTCATATTCGACTGTTTCAGCAATTTGCACGTTTAGGAGCATGTATCACTGCCATCACTACGACGTAGGCTAAATGTGCTGATCTCTGCGTCTCAGCATTTGAACATCGCATTGATTCTATGGGGGGCCTATTGGCCATCAATGGGTCGCTCGTTCAACTTTAAGCATTTAGGCACAAGTGATGTTTAAACCGTGTTGTTGTTATGTCGTTGTTAAAGCAGTGTGGGTGTTTTAACCGTAGGCTACGATTTAGAGAAATATAGTTAAAAGACCAACATCGTGGCGATTGGTCTGTGGACGACTCACGTGATAACGTCGGAAGGGGCAGCATCATATCGCTCTCTTTTATCTCAATACCTGGCTATGGCAGTTTTTAGGCTATTTCACTGTGACTCGCTGGTAATCATTTTAATAAAATGCAGATAGGCATATAGCCAATGGTACATTATTTGTACAAAATACCATGCAGATAAAATATTGGGCATATTGTCAACAATAGCCTTGATAGCGAGATCTTAATAAGCGACAGTCATACAAAAGTTGTTCATCATTAAATTCACCATAGCCATCTTTAAGATATAAAAGAGCCTATAATTTATCTGCGATGTGGTCCTAAATAGTTTGGTGCAAGGTGTGTAGCCTTGTAGCATTGTCACATTGGCCTGCTGTCTGCACATGCAGACCCAGAAAGCATATTCTACAAAAAACGCAGAGGCAATCATTATTTCCACACTTTGTTCTTTCAAAAGTAGGTTTGTTACAGTGTTCTGTTTGACTTTGGATATTTGCTGCCCCTTCTAAACAGTAGAGCTATTATTGTGTGTCCAGGCACTTCATCTTCATGCATAGGCCTGCCTTCATTCTCCTTTCCATCTTAAATGTGTGATTAGAAAAATATGAATCAAAAGATATTTCTATGTGTTATATTTACATCAGCCTTGGTGGCAAGTAGGACAACAACTTTGGTCTTGGTCTATTATTAGAACAAAATTATATTGCATTGGAACCAACACTCCCAAAAGTCACAGCATATTTACTGGAGTATGATTGGCATGAGATCACTGTGCAGTTTTTATTAGGTTGTTGTGAGAAAACATACTTTGTAGCATATGTGACCTGGCTACAAAGCCTTTACCCTTTCTTACATTACTCTTGTTTCATGCAATATACATTTTATATACATGGTTTAAGCGAGTATGTCTGTTTAGGCAAAACAAACACATAATTAAAATGAAATAGTCCTGTCCTGATTTTACTGAACATGCTGTTCTTCTAAATTCAGGCCTGCTATCAGTTGTTCTAGTCTGATTTTAGTATCTTAGCAACCACAATGTGACCAATGTGATGCATGATTTTAACATGTATTGCTTGGTAGGACATTACTAAGCACTAAAACATTAACTCAAATCCTTTTATCTGCAAGAAACTGGCAGGATTTCTACATATTAATAAACCTATATCCATGTATCACCAACATCTTCATGGGAGAAGCATTCTCCACTGTTCGGCTAAACTAGGCTTCCCTGCCTTGGTCAACATGGGACTCTACTTGCATTCATACATGCAATAATATATTTTGTTATTTTTACAGGAAAATGCAACCATCGTCAGAACTGCTGTTCGCATCAATTCAAAATGAAGTCAAAATGACGGATGAGAGTTAAAATGCAGGTAAATGCAAAAAATATTGCTTTCACTGACGGGAACTCTTTCATTTGATTCAATTTCAAATATGACACTTCATAAACATAAACAAAGTATATTTCATCTTGTAATCTCTTATAATTAAATGTTCACTAAGTAGTCCCTGGCACTGACCCTGGTATATGCAGCTGTGCCATTGCTAACCGTATTGGTAAAAATGTATCTACGAAATGCTTTGAATTTTCTTCTTATGTGAATACGTTTTAACATCTAGGTCTATAACTTTACTTAGTGGACCTTTAAAATGGCTAGTTGGTTGGTTAGTTGGGTACGTTTCCTTATCTATAACTTATTTACTCATTATTACTGCCAGTATATTGATACATGTTGGACAAGCATCAACCCTTGTGTGGTGTGGTATTGATATCCAGTGCAAAGGGAATATTCTCTAAATCATTGTAATAATGTGTCAGAATCACAGAACTATAGGTCAGAATACCGGTCAAAAGAAGCGAAAGTACAGCACTGCAATTGTCTAAACGTAAATCTCTAAAGGGCAGAATTAGGACCTCCATGTTGAATCCTACCACTCCTGTCTCCTTTGAAGTATTAGCATTTTTTTTTTACCCTCTCCTCTGTCACTCGTCTCTCTCTTTCACTGCAGCTCACGCGCACACATCTTTTTATCCCTTTAAATGCTGTGATCCTATTTGTCAGGTGGAGTGTGTGATAGGTGCGGGAGCGGTAGCTGTGTAATCTTTGCTGTTGGTTCTTTATCCGGTTAGCGGGGGCAGAGAAATGGGACTCAGGCGGGGCCCTGGCCCGCTCATGTGGAAACAGTGTTTGGGTGGATCTCCTTTCTGCTTTTAATTCTCCGATCACCCCTTCGACCTGGTTCTCCCGACCCCCTCCATATTTCTGCTTTGGTTATAGTGTTAAGGAATTACTGCTGAGCTGAAGTGCATGTAGAATTTCACAATGGGACCTTTGAATAAAGAGCTTAGGCCCTGCTATCATCATCAGGCGATTTTGACTGGCATAATTTCAATTAGTTCTGTCTGTATACATTTCTGATAATGTATTGATTGACCTAACCATAGTATGAGTTCCGTAAAACTGCATATGAAATTATGTTCAGCCTGCATGCACCTAAAATTGTTCAACACTAGAAATAAAGTGCATGTTGTTAGCAAGGTCACATGTTCTCAGTCCAGCAACCTTGAGGTTCAATAGCGAGCTGATTTATTTGAATTTGGCGGGAAACTCTGTGAGTTAACCAGATTTCCCCCAGCTTTATATTAGCATGTGCAAGAATCAGCCTGTGCTGCCGTTTTCTAAAGTGGATGTAAATTATAACTTCAGTATTATACAGCCTGATAGAAGATAAATCCTTGAACTAATGCATTGTAGTGAATGCAGGTGGGGTGAAGAGGGTTGAATAGTCTGTGTGTGTGTGTGTGTGTGTGTGTGCGTGTGCGCGTGTGTGCATGCATGTGTGCGTGAGTGTGGCAGTGCCTAAATAAGGCACTGTACAGTAGCTCCAAAAATATCAGAAATAATACACTGTGATTAAATAGATTTTAATTAGTAAAAAAAAAAAGAGCTTTGCAAGCAAATAAACTGCTATTTTAAAGCTAACATTAACACAGTGAGGCTATTACTTTGAAATTTGCACTTGTGAGGTCCAAAAGGCTGAGGGGCTTCAGGTCCTGCAAGCAGAGCTCTCTTTGGAAACCCTATGCAAACTAGGGCCTGAATAATTAGGTGTATTTATGAAGGGGTGGGAAGGGGGGCCCTGTTTTGAAAGGCAGTAGGCTCCCAGACTGAATGGGAGAGGCTGGAGTGGGGGAGTGAGGCGAGGGGGATTCGTGGGGTACGGGGGTACAGGGGCCCCCGCCGGTCCAGCCATCGGGCCAAAGCAGCTGTGAAAGGGGGTCTCGTCTTTTTCCCACGCCCAGCAAGATGCGAAACACTGCCTCGGTCCACCGGGGTCAAGTCCCATCGCTAATATATACACGCATACACACACACGCATAAAATGAGGAATGCGCACGTAAAAAAAAAAAGTGGTGCAAATTAACGAGCTGTCTGGGAAGCTCTGTGACACGGGGACACCTGCTAATCTCCCAGAATGCTTTGCTCTTGTCTTCAGGGTTATGTGGGACCACAATTAGGTCATAGTTTCAACTTGAACTTAAAATCCTTTTGTGCATTAAAACCACAAAATTTTACATATTTACTTATTCTGTGTACGTTCTGTTTCACATTTTACCTTATGCATTATATATTCTTTCTGCATATTAATTTACTACTTGTGCAGGAATACTATTTTTAGTTAGAAATATGATGATTTGTCATGTTCCTCAGTATTTCCCTGGAGAATGTCCAGATCTCTAGGGTCTTAAGACCAAAAAGGAAGACACATACAAACGCGTGTGTGCGCATACTGTGTGCCTGACTGGGAAACAAAAGCATACAAATGTAAACGCACACGACAGCAGAGGAGGATATGGCAACCGTGGAGGAATGTTTTGTTGTTTAACCATCGTACAACCTTCAGCGCCAAATAAAGGGCGCACAGAGAGAACAGCAGGGTCATAGTGTTTAGAGACAGAAAGAATGCAAATAGTATGATCTCTGTCTCTCTCCCTCCCTCTCCCGCTCTCTCTCTCTCTCTCTCTCTCTCTCTCTCTCTCTCTGTGTGTGGTATATCTTTAAGCATTATACTTTCTATTCATATTGGCGTCATTATCAGCACCACTCTATGCAGTGGCGTTACACCCAATCCATTCCTCCTCACTACAGCAATGGGATGAGTGTTGCACTCAATACCCTCCCCACCATCTTCCTGCAGCCACAGAGCTGTGTCACCCTAATATAGTTCCCTCAGCCCATTGATTTAATTCCACACGAAAAACATTTATCTGTTAAAGCTTGCTCTCATTTTCATCCTCTTTTTGACTTTTTATCCCCCCGCCCTTCTCTCTTCCCTGCCTGCTCCATCCGTCTCAATCACCCTCCCCCCCCCATGTCCCCTCCACACTCATTCAGATGAGCTTCAAATAGAAAGGGGGATCCTTCTAATTAGCTCTGCAAAGAAGCTTTGTGGGGTTCAGTGCGGCGACCACTGTACGTACTGAGAGGGTTGTGTGTGACAGCTAGTGTTAACATTGAGAGACTATGTATGGGCCCTTAATGAGGTTTGTTAGCGTAGTGCATATCCCGCTGTTTGAATACACCCTCGGCAGCCTTTGAAGGAATGGAGATGAAGCGAAGCAGCGAGGAGGCTTTCAGCGCAGCAGTTTGCAGATGATGCATTGTGCGCAGCATGGCGTCTGTCTGAACGGCAGGTGACAGGGGAGTGTCGTCACCTTGCATCATCTTCGCCCTAGCAACCGAGGGAAATATGTCAGGTCTTCGCGCTCATCATCAGAGGTTATGAGGATTTGCTTTGGCTAAAATACTTGGCGTGGCGACGATAATCCTTGGCAGGGTTCTCTGGTCTTGTCGTCTGGCAAAGCCGTCGGGGGATAGAAGGCAAACAAAATGTTGATTTCAAAAGCGTCTCAGCGCTGATGTCATCAGCTCATTCCACTGGCTTACAATGGAAGAAATATAATCCTAGTGCTAAAATAATGTTACGTGACCGCTGGTTACTGGAGTGGTACCAAGTCACTATCAGCTGGTATTTAGAGGCGCAGGATAATTAAGGCGATAGTAAAGGGACAATCCTCAATTTCCTCTTGTGATTGAATCCGGCCACATTAAAAAGATTGTGTTGTTAAGGTGTGAAATTATGAGTACGTCTGCTCTCCTCCCTATAGGGTTAGGGGTTTGCTCAGGATGCAGACGGACAAACAAGTCTGCCTTATAGCTTTCCACATAGATGTTAGTTACCCTTCATTAGCTCTAAAGCTCTGTTCGTTGCCTTTCATCAGCCCTATAGCTCTCTACATAGATGGTCCACATATAGTTCCATTTTTAACAGCCTCCATGATTCCTCCCAGGAGTCAGTTTGTATCTCGACAGGAGGCAGAGAGCGTTTGTGATCATTCTTCTGTTTTACCAGTGTAATCCTTTCCACACAATACAATTCTACTGGCCCTAGCAGCCACGGGATGCTATGGATTCCAGTCGGATACAGGCTCTCTATAAATTGTTTAATAGCTACCCTCGTCCTCTCTGTTACCGCCTATATAGTCTTATAGCTGGGGCCCTCACAGGGTCACGCAACTAGCTTGCTTTCAGATGTTAAATGAATAGGGGGCTTTACAGGGCATTAATATGGCAGTCAAATTGTTTTAAAGCTTGCTGGTGTTTTTAAGCTTTCAGTACTGATGGCTAATTGTGGATAAAGCCACATTGTTCATATAAATGTAGTAAAGGGACGCATATTTACATACACACTGATTTCTGCTGAAAGCAACCAATATAGTATTTTATCCTCCCACCCAGTGAGATGTTAGAGCCCAGCCTTCTCTCTGCCAGGGTCTGTGTTTGTTTCTGGTCTCATCCAAGTCCAATGCCAAAGGGTCACTGCATGGGCTCCACTCCCCTCAATCCTGACAGACAAGCCCCCCCCTCCCTCCCCGTAGCTTACGCAAACACAGCCCTCTGACTATTTGCATCTCTGCTCCTAGTCCTCCCTCCATCCTTCCACCTCTCCCCCCCGACTTTATAATACAGCTCCTTTCTTGGCTGGATATAAGACTGGCCTGAACCAACATTGTCCCCCAGTCCGAATCTTGTGGGGGGCCCCAATTGTGTGTAGAGGAATGGCGAGTTAACACCCATGTCTGAGCCCCCTTCATGGGAGCATTGTGTCTGAATCTTCCTCCATCCCATCTCTCACTCCTCATCTGCCCACTGTACAAGCCAAGCTGAGGGGAGACTCCTGCTGCTATAGGCTAACCTATTGGGAAACCACAGAAGTCAAGTTCACAAGCAAGGGATCTTAAAGTAGAACACAGACCTCCAGGTCTCCAGTATCTAAAACATATACCCTATGAATACAATGTGTCCCATAATACAATAATCTTAGACATATTATATTGTAAGGTTGATGCACAACAAGCTAAGTGTGCCAATAGCCAAATACAGTATAGGCCCTATACTGTATGTTTTGAGTAATATAAGTAGTTTGATGCTGTGAATTTTATTTACAGTATGTTGGCAATAACAATAACTACTGTAATATTAGTTTATTGTAATATAAGAAGATTACAGTCTAAAGCTAAAAACAAAAAAAAAACATTATCATTGTTCATGTTGTAATAAATCATGGGGTGATGTTATCCTTATGGGTAATATCACCGTGAACGTGCATACAGTACGCACCTCGTCTCAAATATCTGCAGAGACGGATGTGTTGTGTTTCATACACAAACACACAAGCATGTTTGTATTTGTTTGCAAAAAGCAGCGAGTGCCTTGAGGCGGGTTAGAGAAGAGCAAGTTTGCATCCCACGTATTTTTAATCAAAGTGTTAGTGTTTACATTTGCATTTGCACGGAGTGCAGGGATGTTGGATGTCAAAGGTGAGATTTAGAAAAACACTCTTTATTTTCCCTCTTCCAGGAGAGAGTGGGTGGTTGGGTGGACGGATGAAGGCTGGTGGATGACTGAACTCAGAGACCCAGAGCACCTTATCATCATCGCCATGGGCTCTTGTCTTCCTCATCTCCCCCACCGTGGCCCCTACTTCCATCTGGGGGTCTTACAGAGCTGGCGAAGCCCAAGCAGGAAGCTAGTGAGTGGGCCGGGGTGCATGAAGGAGGTCCCAGATGACAGCCAATACCTCTGGAGCTACTGGCATGCAGGATAAATCAATATGGAGAAGAGAAAGTCAGCAGCTCAGAGTGGGGTTTCCCGTGTTCGTCTGTGGCCTGGAGGCCTCAAGACCTCCGAAGGACGGGCCCTGTTTGCCCCTCTCAGCTGCTGCCCAAACTCTTCAGACTAAGACTGGGTGTGTATGTGTGTGGTTGCGCTGAAGGGGATGTTTCCCTAAACAATTCCTAATTCCCACTATGCCAGAAGGTATTTCCCTTCTTCTTGATTTTTACTATTTTTTTCACTTCATAAGATTGACGTCCCCCCACCCGCCATCTGCCTCTGGCTGTTTATATAGCAGTTCAGGAGTTCTGCCTTTGACTCACTCCCCATCCTCAAACTCGTCCGTTGTTTATTCCCCAAACAGTGTTTACATTTGACAAAGAGACAGTAATATCTTTATTTTTGCTGTATTATGGTGCAACGCATACAGCATGCATTCACACCAGAGACGCTGACATATCCAGAACAAAACCCTTTGCTCTCTGCTATGATAACATTAAACTCCAAACTCTGTCCAAATACCTGGCGTAATAACAAAGAAGAGAGAAGCGCATTCCCTGAATTAATTAGTGGGGACAGGAAGATGGCAAGTATCTATTTATGTCCTATATTATACTGGTTAGTATTTGTGTGACGTATATTTATATCTTCCGTAATGTTACAATGTGTGTGTTTTGGTAGCATATGATGTCTACTGTAACTAGCTTATACATATATGTGATAAAAATGAAATCAGAGAATATTACATTGTTTGGGGCAGGCATGCGTGCATATGTACGTTACAACAGGGAGGATGTAAGTGCTTTTCACCAAGCATTGTGGCATTATAGCGCTGATGCCAAACTGCTGCCGTCTTCACGGTGATGCAGCGTGGTTGTTTACACCCAGACGGGCACAGCTTCAGACAAAATGGCCGCCCGCTTTTCTTTCTGCCAAACATGGCGGGCGCACCGCTGTTGTCTGACATCTGTGCATCGGCTAGCTGCCGAATGCAAATCTAGGCTAATTGCATTTGCATAGACGCTGCATTCTGGTGTGTGGGCTGACACAGCTAATCACGCCTGTAAGCGTGGCGTAGCGGTGAACGGACATGTCTTCTGTGTGTTTGACGGCGCTCCTGTTTCTCCAACGCCAAACTGTGTGTCATATTTGTGCAGTGTGTTTCTGCACTATGTGCAGTGTGTGTTGTGCTGTATGCATGCGTCAACACTTATTCACAGACAGCGCCACATAACACATGAACACATTAGGCGAGCAGAGACGCGCTCACACATTCACACTCTCTAATTAAGAAGGGATTCAAAGAGACCAATAAGCTGACAGACAGACCATAATAGTCTCATTATCATGCACATGAGTTGTCTGGTTACCATGGCACTGGCCAAATTTAGGGGTGACTGCTTCTGCCACAAAGGGGGTTTATACATGAAATGTACAGTGCAAATAGGCTGCATAGAACTGGCTGAAACACTGTATTGTGGTGTGAGATGTCATATCATCACTACATTTAAATGTGTACCAAAGCGCTAGTGAGGCTAGGGAGCCGCTAAATGTCTGCTATTCAAGCTGTTAACCAATAGCGTTTACTGCCTGAATAAAGCACATCCTCTGTATAACTTAATGGTTGTGTAATAAGCGCACATGTAACATCATTAGAAAGGGATATCTCGCATTAAAAGTCTTTGGTGCAATGCTCTAATGTCCCTTTTGTAATAGAGCCAGTCCTGCTTTGGGCGCTAATTCATTTCATATACGTGTCGTCTGAGGACCTCATCACAATACAGCATTTGTATTTGCATTTGCCCATCAGAGCAGCTGCAGTCCTGTACAGTTAGGTCTGGTGTGGGCAGCAAAATGGCGGTCACGCGAATCATAAGGACCGTCTGCCAGTTGCAGGAGCGAAGAAAAAGGATGAGGGGAATGGGGAGGGGTGACTAGGATATCGGGGTGTCTGGTTTTAGAGAAGGTTATGGGGTCTAGACTGTGTGGAGAACGATGGGTGGGGGTGCTAGTGGGTGCTATTATTTGGGGGGTGGCGGGTGTCTGGTTTGAAGGCAAAATATTAATGAGGATTTCGGGGGGAGGGGTGTATTTTGAATGTGTTCACATTTGGGAATATATGTGTGTCTGGGATATTTGCATAGCCGGTGCGATGGGGGTGCCCATATGCTTTGCGATGAGACACATTTGGTCATAGTCTTTTGCACGCCTCTTAGGTTCCGCATTAACACAAACCGACGGCAAACTGCACCTTTTCATATTTGAAGACGGGCGGACAGAATCTCTGTTACAATGCTATCCTATATATTACCTGCCCCTTTTCTCACCTACACCGTTCAAAGCTCTTTTAATACTGTTCAGCTGTATCTCTGTTACACTGTTCATTGTGGAGGTGTGAAGACGTTTTCAGCCAATGAGAAGACGCACAAGGAACAGGAAGGGGATATAAGGCAGCCAAGGGAGCCAGGAGTTTACTCTTGACATGCCAGGGAGCAGAGACTCAACATGCAGATATGCTGTGTTTGGGCCTAGCTTTACAATAATTATATTTCATAATATTATATATGAATTATAGTATAAAGATGCAGTCCATTAATTCAATAAAAGAATTGCCTTTTTTTAAATCAACTAACCAATTTTACTATTATTGTTTTTCCAAAGGACCTTTCCTTTTGTTTCCTGTTAGAGCGATGATAGGCCTATACTGTATACTTTGCCCATACATTGTCTACACATTTAGACAATAGTGTAAAACATAATACACATAGTTTTTAAGATGTTAGTTTGTCATTTTACACAATAAACAAACGAGGGCCAAAGAGACACAGCCCAACTCCATAATGTCCTTAATGAACACTATGGAGGGAGGGGTGCTATATAGTCTGTAGTCCTGAAGCTCTGCGCCCGTAGCGTGGGAATGTCACAGGAACATATGCAGATCAGACAGGCACTGGCTAGACTGCCTGGCCAACATGAATGCGACTGCAGCAGGTGAAAGAGGACCCCAAAGTTCATGGGTCAAGGCCAGTGAAGGGGTTGTCTGGCCTGTGTCTGTGTGTGTGTGTGTGTGTGTGTGTGTGTGTGTGTGTGGAGGAGGGAGGGGGGTTCACTCAGGCTGTCTGGGTCTTGTAGGATGCTAATGAAGTTGCTAGGCGGCTTGATGAGCAGCTCTCCCTTTCCATTGTGTGTCTGCATGGGAGTTCTTTCTGGTTGCTCAGAGAGGGCCAGACTGGCTGCGGAACTGGACAAGAGCTCCTCCATCATCTGCAGTCATCACTGAATAACAGACAGGCAGACAGACAGGCCGCCTCAAGTCAAACCTCCCCTGCTTGGAAGCCTTTCTCCCGACGCCCCTGCTTTATGTGACACTGCTGCTCTGAGTGACACGTCGGTTCCCGCTTCTTCGAGCTGCCTGCCTTTGTTTTCTGTCTAGAATGATGGCAGCTTTATACCAGTGCTTTATATGAACGGACACATTTTCTCCAACCTCCTATTATTATCTTACGTTCTAACTGACACAAATTACACAGAGCCCTCACATTAGATCTGCTTGTCACATGGGTTTTTTTTCTCTTCTTCTTCTTCTTCTTCTTTTAAGTGGTGCATCTGTAAATCACCACTGTTGTCCCTTTAAGGGAGAAAGCATTACCTCATCCGGAGGCATGCGAAGGAAGGAAGTGAAGGAAAGGGTGAAGAAGTGCAGCTCTAAGTTGGGGGGGGGGGGGGGGGGGGGGGGGGGGGGGGGGGGGGGGGGGGGGGGGGGGGGGGGGGGGGGGGGGGGGGGG